>WOVY01006740.1:0-123245 GCA_013436015.1 Rhipicephalus annulatus
CTGCGTATGTATATCTTTAAAAAATTAATTTCTTTCAAACGCTCGTGCTGTCTCTTGACGCGGATTCCGACCCGTAGTTGCTGTGTGTTGTCACCTTTCTCTATCTCCTCCATCTTCATTTCAATCCTCATATCCACCGTAGCGCAGATTTTACAACAGGAGCTATCACTGTGGCGTAACTACCCATTTCCACTCCTAATGACTGCAATGCTCGTGTGTTCACTTGCGACTTTTGAAGATTTTCTTCAACTCATCGACATCATTAGGATTCTTCACTGCTTCCAAGTTTGGAAGCTCTTTTATGTAGGTCTCTCTTAAGTTATCTCTCGTCCGAAGGTTCTTTCAAGAAGACGACTGCATGCTCGTAATTCTGATCAGAAAGACAGCAAACCTGCAAACCTTCTATGAGGGACGCAGCCTCCCGCTCAGAGACGCCAGAAGGCAATTGATTTTTGATTTTTCAGCATGTTCACTCTATTATGTACCGGTGTCTTGAACTGATGCCAAAACCTTGGCCATGCTGTTTTTTTTTCATCAAACTTGATCATCTCAAAACGTGGCAACCTAACAAGCTCTTGCGTCTCCGAGATTTGGTTAGTACCTGCACTGAGCTAGCCTGTTCTGTGACTATTCTCGTAGTCAGTTGCGTCGCTTGTTCTAACTCGCGTAATCGCTCCTCTGTTTTTGTCGTTGCAGCGACGATCTTCATCTCATATTGCAAAACTCTTTCAAATTCTGCCTACACGTCGCCTTCTTCAATGAACGGTTCAATCTGTTCGTTAACTTGTCTTAGCGTCTGTGACACGCTCTTTATCTGGTTCAGAAGCGTCATAAGTTGTGCTTGATCGGTGTCTTCTTCTATCTTCTTATCGATTTCGCTCGTAAGCGTCGTCACATTTGCTCGAAGCGTCTTCCGCTTCTTTTATAGGACCTCTTTATTCATGCTTAAAACGTGTTGAAAGAGCTCTTGCCTGTTTATGTGCGTCGCGAACAGTCGTCGGCCGTGGTCCTTCTCTCTACGGTTCGTCTTGAGCCAGACGCCGCTGCTTCGTTCTACAACCCGTAGTTGCGAAAGGGGTTGAAGTCTGTGCGTCTGTCTTGAGATCCTCCTGGTCACGGCACCATGTTTCAGAAGGACCAGCGAGACTGCAGGGCCGATACGTCTTCGGTTTATTGTTGACAGAACAGGAACAAAAAAATATGTGCAGAGCGTGCCCCTGGCCACTTCATCTTCCTCGCCTCCGAGCTCCATCTTCAATCTTTTTTCTACAGTGTCATCCGGGACGATAGGGCATCGCGTGAGAAGACGCTGTCATCCTAAATCGTTGAAACCCTGACACAGCTCGATGAGCTTCTAGACAGCGGCAGGGTTTTTCGAGAGGAGTATTTGAAAGGCGTCGTCGGTAATGCCTTTCATAATGTGTCGCACCTTGTCAGTTTCCACCATCGTCGACACGCCGGCAGAGGTCGAGGATGTCCTCGATGTAACTGGTGAATGTCTCACCAGTTTGTTGGGACCGGCTTCATAGGCGTTTGTTCTGCGCGAAGTTTTTGCACCCAAGGCATTCAAAAACAGCTGCGATGCAGGTCGTTCAAGTGGGAATGTCCGCCTCGTGGTTTCTGTACCACAGCTTGGCGACATCAGTCAAATAAAACATCATGGTACTGAGTTTCATGGCATCATCCCATTTATTGGTAACGCTGGCTCGTTCATAGGATTGTTTGTTTGTTTGTTTGTTTGTTTGTTTGTTTGTTTGTTTGTTTGTTTGTTTGTTTGTTTGTTTTTGTATGCTTTAATCCATGGCTCTTACTCACGCTGGGGGATTGGCCAAGAGAACAAATAGCCTCATAGGATTCCAGCCAATCCTCAACGTCTTTCTCGTATGTGCCGCTGAAGATGTCGGGCTCATCGCAGGAGCCGGGCACTGAGACAGCCCCTGGGTGGCGAAGCCCGGGAGGGGGGGGGGTGCAGACAGCGTCGTCAGGCATGACGGACGGCAGCTTTCGGCTACGCAATTCCAGGGTCGGTGAAAACCGCAGGAGCCTCCAGCAAAATATAATGTAATGCAAGGTGAAAAGCGGTATCAGGATCGGGACAGAAGCAGCAATAGCTGGCCGGGTATACGGGCGTCGTTACAACACAGCACCAGGCAGTCTTAGTTTGCGCCTCACGCCAACATGTCGATGTCACTGCAGTAGTGGACATTCCTCTTCACAACAGTACTTCTATGAGACAGCGCCGTCTGTTATACTGTTCGGGAGATAATGCCTTCTTTCCTTCCAGTCTCTTCTTGTCTCGGTTATGCGTGACACATGACAAGGTTAGACTAAGAGGAGCTTCGCCCCTAAAAGCTAGCCGAAATGGCACATCTTCCTCAGCCTGCACTGGAGAAAAAAGAGGGATGTGATGGCCTGCACACTGCCGCCCACTCGCGAGGCGCTATAAGACGCGCCGTGAAAGTCTCTAGCAATCCCAAATCTACCAATGACCATTTTAAGACCACCGCGAGGGCCACGAGGTGGACTGGGTATCAGGAAGCCGGACCTCATTGCATTCAAGGGAGTATTTGCCAAGCAGCTTCCTTGACGGCAGAGAAGACCTGTGAAGACACATTGTGCGCCAACCATTTCCAGAACATTTTGATCGTGTGCCACACCGCTGGAAAAATAATGCGTGGGCCTACGCTAACTTGCAGCAGAGTCTGTAATGGGAACCGTCACCACCGAAGTAACGGCTTATGTGGCTGCACCTGACGACACCTGCAAGAAAATGATTCGTAGCATCAACCCGGACATCAGTGAAGTAGAATTGACAGACGTGATCGTTAACTGGAGGAACCCGGAAGCTTTAGGAGTACTAAGTGTTAAGAAAACGCCAACAGTAATTGTGCTGTTCGGTGGACGAAAATTCTCTTAATATGTATTGTGCGATAGTGTCCGCTACCCCTGCTCTCTGTACCGCAGTGTACGAGTGGACGTCCGCTACACGTGTAGAGATTCGGGTCACAGGGCAGATGTTCGCCCAAAAAGCAAAGATCAGAGAAGGTGTCGAGGTTGCGGCATCTTAAAGCCACGTGCTGATCATCACTGGGATCACAAGTGTGCCATCTGTGGAGGACCACACCTGCCAGCGGACCGCGAACGGAAGAACAGGTTCCAGGTGCCTTACATCAAGCGTCAACGACGCCGGCAGCGCAGGCGTGCTCACCAAACGCACCTGGCAGTGGCTGAACCGACTCAGAGGTAGCTGGAAACTCGGAAAGGGGAAAACCTCCCTCCTCCCAACGAAAGGCCAGATTGACATCAAGAACACCAGAGGAGATGGGGGCACTCCGGGCAAGTTTCTGAGTCCCGCTCTCGTTCCCGGTCCTGAGGGCGCCCAGGCAGCAGGCACCAGTCCGGTTACGGGGGACACGGCAATTCCAGACGCTCTCGCTCAAGAGAGGTCTTGGACTCCGTAGTCTGGTGTCACGAATCAAGAACGTGGACGGAAAAATAAAGATGGGTGGCTCAGCGTGGTGAACAGGGTAAAGTAGGGTAATTCGTGAAAGCATGGAAAAGAGCAGTCTGAAATCGGGGTTTCAGGAGAGAAAACGCAGTCTAAAGAGGCATTAAAAGGCACCAAGGTCAGAATTCGAGCGCTTTCGGAACTCGCGCTACCTTGTGTGGCGAAGTCTCCTATTTTGATTTCGGCGGATGGACCAAATAAAGGTAAGGTCGTCTCGCCACCAGCGCCATCAGAAGAAGAGGTCGCAAGGTTGGGGATTCCTCCTAGTAAGTCTTCTAATTCAGAACCAAACCCACAACCATCGCTATCTATGATTAACGAAACCCTCAACGAAATCATAAAAGCCATAGCCAGACAGTCGAACGCAGTAGAGCATATGGATGGAAATCTCCCTCATTTACCTAGCAGAGTAGAAATATCGGAATCTAAAATGAAAACGGTAGACATGGGCAAAGCTGTTAGGACAAAAATGAGACAGCAGAAGCTGGATAGTGATAACTGCGATGAGTATGCGAAGTCACCGGTAGATCATGCTAACTCAGTAAGTATCGAAATGGCGGGTCAAACAGGTAATATGTGTGGCATGGAACTGCGCAAGCTTCCTGAAACGTAAGGCTGCACTGCTGCAACTCATCAAGCACAAGAGATGAGGCAAGCAATCTGGTCTTGCTGGAAACTCTCAGCGATAATATACACTTTCGGTGTACAGATTAGTTTATCAAAATTAGATAAAGGCAGAGTTCTTATCAGATAAGGGCAGATTTTTTACCGCTGCAGAAAATAACTACACCATCACCGAGCAGAATGCCTTGCTGTTGTTTGGGCAGTGCGAAGATTCTCCCATATTCTCATGGCCGTCACTTTGCTGTCGTTACCGACCATAACACAACTATGCTAGCTTCCAATCACTGAAAAAACTTTGCGGGTCGCCTCGGTCCTGGGGTGCTTAGCTTGCAGAAGTACGATTTATATGACGCCTGCAGATCTGGGAAGAAGCACCAAGACGCTGATACTGTGTCACGCTGTCATCTGCCGAGCGCAGGCAACTTACCATTGCTACTCCTAAACGGCACCGCCTCTCCAATCGCAGCTCAAAGTTCACCATCATCCGGCACGCAAACCGTCCTTGTTTCACACCAACGTGTCGACCCATACTGCCGCACAATTGTTGTACACATGACAGCTCTAATCCTCCAAGCGCCCGACTCTGTTGGCAAGTTAAACAGTTTAGGCTTTCACGGTGCCGCTTTATACCACCCACGTTTACCACGTCGATGACAAAAAAGTGGGTGCCCATAATTCCACATTATCTGTAACGTGAAACTTCTGGAAGCTTCTCGTGATGATCCAGCCACCAGTCGCTTAGGCTATCACAAAACTTACGACAAAATACAAAGTCGTTGCTCCTGGCCTGGCCTCTCTGCAGCCGTCGCTAAATACGTTGCCTCCTGTTTTCACTGCCAACGGCAAAAGACAACTGACAACTGCTCCGTCTAGCCTAATGCAACCTCTTCCTTGTTCCGCCTTGCCTTTTGAAGTTGTCGGAATCGACTTTTACGGCACTCTCACTATAACATCGAATAAAAATCATTCGATTGCCATGGCTGTCGACCACTTTACCCGCTATGCAGACACAGCTTTTCTACAATCTGTGCATGCCACTGAAGTCACCGATTTCTTCCTCCGCAGAATCTTTTTGCGTCATGTAGCCCCACGCATTGTCTTGAGTGATCGTGGTAAAGTCTTTCTTTTGTTTTTCACCAAGTTTTGAATGCCTCCAACACTGTTCACAAGACAACCTCTAGTTACCACCCGCAAACCAAAGGATTGGCTGAACGCTTTCGTTGCACCCTCTGGGACATAATCGTGATGTACATTAACTCCAACCACATCAACTGGAATGCAATCGTGTCCTTCGTGACATTCGCTTATAATACGGCTACCCAAAGCATTACCGGCTTTTCTTCGTTTTTTTCTCCTCCATGGTGGCTCGCCGAGTTTCACTCTGGAAGTCTCTAACCTTTCGGCCCCTGCACGCTCGACAGCTTCTTTTTCTGAACAAGTTTTACCTCGTCTCACACCTCTCACCTACTGCTGTGACCTGGATGGATGAATGTGGATCTACCCTTTAGATTGGGCGGCGGCTAACGTCACCTAGCCGTAATACTTAGAGAACTAACCATTAGATTTATCTTTGTTTTTTCTTTTATATAGTGAGGTTTAGGATTCGTACTTTGCAGTAAAGGGTTTCATTTTCACTCGTGCCATGACTTTAGCCACCAATCAGATAACCTCCTTCTAGTTAAGTTAACGCTGTTAATGGGCCTGGTGTGCATTAACAGCGGCCTCTATCAAGAAACTTGAAAGTATCTCTACTACTCGTCTCATAATGTGCAGAGCTTTTCCCCTGGTGACAGAGTTCTTCTATGGACACCGCTGCACGTCCCAGGCTTATGCGACAAATTTATTAGTCGCTTTATTTAGCCAAAGACAGTGGTCAAACAGACATCTCCTGTCGCTTTCCACGTTTCTCCTCACAGCACTATCCTAGTCACCATTGCCGAAGGACAGAGATAATGCATGTATCTTGTTTGAAGCCTTATACGCGACGCATTTCGTAATAGTCCCAGGCGATCAATTGGTGCTTTCCACCGCGCAAGGAATTTAGTGTGAGCGCGACAAGCGAATGACTCTTCGTTCTCTTTACATATTGCCACGTCCTTATTTGTGCCCAGGTTTGCGCTGGCGTCGGTGAAGACGACAACCGATCCGCACGAGGGGGAGAAGTCCGACTGGCGGGGCGGTGAACGTGCTCCAGATTTACCTGCTAAATGCTTCGAGGGTAGATTTACATCAACTGTACCTATCAAGTGGCTGAATCGTACAAACCAGGCTGATTGTAGAAATTGTAGAAAGACGACGAAGCAAGCGTTCGCAAAAGTCGTACTTTTTGGGGGGGGCTGTGGCTGAAGTTTGCGTACTTGCAGCCTGATTTCATTGTTGCGTAGGGTTTTTATAGCGCTATTGTCGATCAGTGAGTACTGTGCTTTTTGCGCTTGTAAGTTCAGGCATGCCATTTCCCTCACCTGGACCAGGAGCTTTTCTCTGGTCCGCTTCTCTTTCTCCGCAGGAGACCCCCGTGGACCCCTTCTTGCGTAACGGTATTTCCGCAGTTTATGTGGCCTTGGTCCCAACCAATGAGGGCATCATACAGATGTAGAATTGGAAATTAATTCATGCTGAGCTGCGAGCAGCCAGAGCTTATTTGCAGAGTATCTCAGAGGTCCGACAGTTCTGCAAGGGTGGCATCCTCTGTTTGTCAACAGACCAGCTTTCTGTTCAAGAGCCTTCAATCCGGTGAGAGCATTAATCCTTTATCACTTAGCATGCGTGGAAGGGTTTGTGTGAGGCGTAGACATTAATTTGACTCCATTGGAGGTTTTGGAGGTGTTTCAAGCGGCCGGTGAAATCTCCGTTCATAGGTGTGGTCATGTGGTTGATAACACCAAAGTCCCAACGGAGTCGGTGATTCCAACATTTGCCGGATCGAGTCAACCAACAGAAATCAAGGCGTGGTTTTTTATCTATCGAGTTGAACCGCTCTGGCTTCGACGACTGCAGTGCGTAAAATGCTGGCGCTGTGGCCACTCGGTGAAAGGCTCTAAGTCCGCTCTTAGATGCCAGATGTGCGGGGAGCCTCACAATTCAAATGAGTGTCAAAGCAAAGAAAAAAAATGTTGTCTATGCGATGAAGCGCAACAGTGCGGACAATTAAAATTGCTCTGCTAAGGCTAGGAAAATCCAAATTCTCGAAATAATAGATCGCAGAAGCTGCTCCCGAAAAGTGGCCTTAGCTGAAATTCAGGCTAGAATTCGTGGTTATGCAGATGTAGCAGGCCCGTCATACCGCGTCGGTGGATACTTCTTTGTCCCAATCCATAGCAAAAGTGGTCGAAAGAACAATGAAAAAAGCTATGGAGCACCTTGTTGCAAACATTTGTGAGGCTCTATCGCAAATTTTGGCTAACCAAATGGCTGGTGTATTTGGAACGCCGGCGAATATTATAATCTCACAGACTGCAGAGCTTCAACGACCGAATAATGAAGTAGAAACTGTAACCACGCTGTCTGACATTGTCTGTACAGGACTTTCTCTAGATGACAGCCAGAGCCAAAGGAATGATGCAAAGGAATGTCACAAGCTGGGAAGTCTTGTGACATGTATTGGGACCCTAAGTACCTAAAACGCGCTAGGTCTCCTCTATCGAAGAAAACAACCTCACGAAAGCTTGCAAAAAACAAAAAAATACATGAAGACAAGACAAGCCTCTCAAAGATCTATTTCTTAAAAGAAACCATTCTGGATAAGGCAGTCGTGGAGGCAATGTTTTCGAAAAAATCGAATCACTTAAAATCCTCCACTCGAATTGTACATCAATTCACTCTTCAATTACTATTTCAGTACACTTGTCTTCAAAATATAACCCAGATGTAATTGATTATAGGAGACATGGCTCCCCGTAGATAAACCGTTTCATAAAACCAGTTACCGTTCGTTTAGGCTAGACCACATGTCCAGAGGTGGAGGACTAGCATATCTATCACTAAAAGAATCAGTTTAAAAACGAAAATCTCATACAAATATATGTCTCCATATTGTGAAATTTTTGCAGTAGAGCTCACATTACCCGGGGCCAACCTTACTCCTAATTTAATTTGTACTTTCCGGACGGTGTACAAGACACTAGACGATTGGATATGGCAATCAGATCATGGTGTAAGGAGAAAATTGTAGTCAGTGATTTTAACTCTCATCACACGTTTTGGGGCTTTAAAACTAATCAGTGTGGTAAACGTCTGTGGGAGTGGGTAACATATAGTAATCTAATAATATATTGTGCTTAAACACCAGAACCACTGGATTTATTTGTAATAGATGTCGATCAGCCCTAGATTTAAGTTTCGTAAGTTTGAGTATTTCTAGCTCGTCCTGGGCAGCGCTGGACTGTGTCACAAATAGTGATAATTTTCTTATAGGTTTTAAAATTTTTTGCCTGATAACCCCTCCTTGTTCTCAAATCAGAGTATTTGTAAGCTACAAAAAAATTAGAGACAACCTAACATAAGATGTATGGACTTCCTCCGACAAGAATAACAATTGCGAAGCGATGAAGTCAAGTGCAATTATTAAAAAGCCTATAAACTAGCTGAATTTACTGTTGAATTGGCCAAAATGGCACCCTCCAGTTCTTGGTGGAATAATAATTGCACACAAGATCACCGCTGTCGCCAAGCAGCTTGGAAGCAGCTAATTCACAATCAATTCTCTAAAAACTAGTCTGAATATAAAGTTATAGCAGCTAATTTTGAACGCCCAGTCGCTAAAGCAAAAAAAGAATAAGATCGCAGACATTACGACTTCCTCTCAAAACCGAAAGATAAGAAATCGCTGTTTCGATACATGAGAAGAAAGAAGATCCTACCGTCACCTGTAAATTCGGATTATGAACTTCTATTGACAGTGCAAATGACTAAAGCTCTAGATTTAATCACTAAAGGCTTAGAGGGTAGATTTGCATCAACATATCTATCAAGTGTGAGAATCGTACAAACCAGGCTGATATTATGAAAGTTACAATGTCAGAACTATCCCACGTGATAAGGCGATTATCCCTTTAGCTCCGGGCCCGGATGGAATTACAATGCCTATGATATAAATATTATTTAAGATGTCTCCCTGTGAAAGTTTTCACGTTATAAATTATCTATAAAGCCTGCATGGGTTCCTTATAATTGGAAAGTATCGAAGGTAATTTCAATACCCAAGAAACAGGGATCAGGGTTCAACACAGAAACGATAAGACCTATATCCTTGACTCCTAACATGGTCAAACTCATAGAAAGGGTTCTGCACGGTAGGATCTGTAGTTCGATAGAAGGCAAGTCAATACTAAAACCTCAACAAAATGGCATTAAATCAGATTGTTCAATCTGATGTGTCCATTCAAACTTACAGAGCCAAATGCAGCTTGCTAAAACAAGAAGACAATACGTGGCGCTAGTCACTCTTGACATTGCAAAAACATATAATAGCGTTGAACATTCGACTTTGCTGAACACTCTGATGACTTTAAACTTACCACAGTATACATGACAGCGCAGTTAGGTGAGTTCTTGATCTCACGGGAATTTCACTGTGTCAAGGATGGATGCTCTTCATCTAGATACAAACAGAGTCGCGGAGTTCCCCTAGGAACAGTTATATCACCTATTCTATTTATATATTAATGAGTTCCATACCAACTTGCCAGGATATCTATGTCTATGTGTATGCTGATGATATGGCCTTCTTTTCTGCTGACGATGATATTTATGCCCTGCAGTGAAAACTACAAGTAAACTTAATCATGCTAGAAAAATGGCTGCAGTCAATGTCAGTGGATTTATATGTAAATAAAAGTGCTCTCTTGGTGTTTCCCATAGCTGGTTCCATTTCAATCGCCACTGAATTTTGTCACACGTGAATGCGTATGAGCCATCCACTGTGATGGGAATTTACTTGGAAGTGGAGGGAGTAGAGGACGGTGCGTGGCTCGCAGAAGCAGGTTAGCAAGCGTGGTACAAAAAATATCTATTATATGGTACAGTGTGGCTAATCCCCCTTGTGGGCATTCTTCATAGAAGGCTCAGTGAATTCATCGCTCGTCAGGACATTCTTTCACCAAGGCAAGTAGGATTTAGACAGGGGTGCTCTATATGGTCGGCTCATGTTGATTTGGAAAGCCGAATCCGCCTTGCAAAAGTATCTGGTGAGCTTTCTGCATTAGTCACGTTAGATATCGCAAAAGCCTACGATAGTGTGGAATACAGTACATTAATTTCAAGATTAGTGGACTGTGAGGTTCCCAAGTACATTATATCTTGGGTTCAGGAGTTTCTCATTGAGAGACAATTCTTTTGTTGCCACGAGGGAATTACTTCTGCCTCATATAAGCAAACAAGAGGTGTTCCGCAAGGATCAGTCCTGTCACCTCTTTTATTTAATATATTATTATCATCTATTCCCGTTCATAAAAATGTTCCTCTTTATGTCTACGCCGATGATATTGCTTTTTTCTCGTCATCCCGAGATATCAATAGTTTATATCAAATCTTGCAGTCATATTTGAGTGAGCTTGAGGTATGGCTTGGCGGGCTGTCTTTTTCACTTAATGTTAGTAAATGTGCTCTGCTTGTATTCCCTCTATCCGTTCCCGTATTTCTTTCACTGCATTATCGAAATGATCCGATTCCACAAGTAACAGCGCTAAAATATCTTGGTATTGTTTACGTGGACAATTTAAATTGGCAGCAACAAATAGAATCAAACACCCGTAAAGCAGAAAGCGCCGTAGGATTGCTCCGCCGGTTTTGCAATAAGAATTCAGGGATGCGCAGGGATACGTTACTTATGATATACAAACTTTACGTACGCCCAATTCTGGAGTTTGGCTGCGTTCTGTTTTCTGGAAGTGCTGAGTACAAATTAAGACCACTTATATTGCTAGAAAGGCAAGCTCTGCGGCTGTGTCTCGGACTACCTAGGTGTGTAGCGAATAGCGTGCTTTATTTGGAAGCTAGAATTATTCCACTTGATGCTAGATTTCGACAGCTTACTGTGCAAACATTTTTAAAACTTTACGATGCACCCCTCTTCTGTTCTCAGACAGTTTTCATCAAACATCCAGTTTCTTTCTTTCAGCGCCCGTGGTCTCGTTATCAAAGACCCCAAGTCATTTTCGTCGAGTCTCTGTTATCAAATCTTCACGTTTCCCTCCGGCATTTAACTCCCCAAACCCAATGCTCGGTGCCAGTTGACTTAATTTTCGATGATATTTTTCCAAAAAATGCCAAGTTACTTCCAAAGCATGTTCTGGAGGGCCTCCTTCAAGACCATCTAAGTCATTTTCCTAAATACGTAGTAATTTCGACGGACGCAACGCAAAATCTTCAGAAGGCTGGAGTAGGTATTTTTTCTCATCAGCTTAATTGGTCTTTTGCGCTCCGATTGCCTGACTTCACACCAATCTATCTCGCAGAATTCCTGGCTATTACATTGGCTCTTCGAAAACTAAATTATCAGCAATCAAAAGCTATTATTATTTCGGATGCTTTGTCTGTATGTACACATCTAACGTCCGCAAAGAAGTCTCCTCTTCTCAGGATATTTTGGTCTCTCGTACCGCATAGCCTATCAGAAGTTCGGTTTATTTGGGTCCCCGGGCATGCTGGAATTGAACTAAATGAAATTGCTGATTCGCTCGCTTCGGCATCTTTAAATTTCCCTGTGGTGCCAGTAGCTCCACAGTTTCCTTTTATTACTGCCGAACGATTCAAACGCCTGTTAATCTTAAAAATGAACGAAACGTCGCTTCTACAATCTGAAGAATTTCGGCAATTGCAATTCACATGGAACACCGCAAAATGCCTTTCCCGTCAATGTGAGGTGACCCTCACAAGCTTTCGCTGTAGAGTTCCTCTGTTAAATTTTTATCTCAACAAATCAGGATTTTCATTAACTAACCTATGTGTAGTTTGCAATGAACCGGAAACAATAGATCACTTTCTTCTCACATGCCGCCGCTTCGCCTCACTGCGCCGAATAATTCTTAAAAGACCGATTGGTATGCTCGGATTGCCAGTCAATACATCCACCGTATTATCGTTTGGAGCCAGTCAGTTGGGTGTGGGCCACAGTGCTATTCTGTCAGCGCTACATAAATTCATTCAGGCAACCGGAAGGATACGCTGCTAGTGGTACTGCCAGATATATCCAATTCTTTCTTCCCCTTCCTCATTCTTGTTAATTCGTTTTATATATTCTGTTTTATCGTATTCTTCTACAATTTTATCACGTTTTTTTTTTTTTCAAAGGAACATTTATTGTTTCTATCTAATTTCTCTTTATATTTTTTTAGCAAGCGTTATAAAAATTATCTATCATGAGGTACAGTGTGGCCAATCCCCCATGTGGGTATGAGCCAAAATCTTCTAGGAGACAAGACAAGACAAGACAAGGTTAGCAAGCGTGGTACAAAAAATATCTATTATATGGTACAGTGTGGCTAATCCCCCTTGTGGGCATGAGCCAAGATCTTCTAGGCGACAAGAAAAGACAAGGTCACAAGGTCAGCAGTCGATTCAAGTTGAACGGTTCAGCGAACGAAAGCCGTGGTTTTTCCGTTCTAGTTGTTTTGTGTTTAAGGATCGGGTAGCTTGATATTTTTCGAGTCTAATTGTATCTAGCTTCGTGTGTTAGTTTGCTTTCATGGATCCTCAAGGTATCACAGCAATGTCCAGAAATTCTCCTGGGCAGGGCAGTTTGGCATAGACAGCCTCTCTTCGATCAGATGCGCTACCCTTCGATCTCTTAAAACGAAACGGCGTTAGCAGCATTCCCGTTGCACTGGTGGTGCCCTTGTGTAATGGATCAATCCGGTTTAACAACCATGGGAGATCCAAAAGCAGCTTAGAGTGATAACCTCCGAGTACGAAAGCATCAGCGATGTACGACAGTTTGGCCACGGAGGTATCCTGTGCAGATCACCAGACAAAGATTTTGTAGCGGATCTTCTGAAATGCTCATTATTTGCCTCTATCCCGGTGAGTGCACGCATCTCGCCTTATCTCGCATGCACCAAAGGCGTTATACGTGGAGTTGACTCGCAGCTTAGCTTAGACGCTTGAGAAACTCTGCTCTGCCGGAGTAAGAGCTATCAACCAGTGCCATCGAGTAGTAGACAAAGTGAATGTAGCCATCGAGTCAGTCGTTGCAACTTTCGCTGGAACATCGTGCCCATCTGAAAATAAAGCTTGGCCGCTCAATTTTAGGGTGGACCCATTAGCATCATGTCCCCTACAATGTAAAAATTGTTGGCGTTTTGGCCATAGTGCTGGTGGGTGTAAATCTGGAATACGAGGTCGTATTTGTAGTCACGGTTACTTACACAACGATTACAAGGTCCAAGCTGAGAAGTGCTGTCTCTGTGAGGGTGCTCATAAACCAGATTATTTCAGTTCTCTCGTTCCCTTTCAAGAGAAGCAACTGTTGGAAGTAATGGACAGGCGACGATGCCCAAGAAGCGAGGATGGCCGTTATCAAGGAAAAGACACAAGGATATTCTAGGGTTACCGCTAAAAAATGCAATGGCAGATGCTAGCTTACCCCAAACAATTGAGGCTGCAGTAGAAAAAGCAGTATCAAAAGCAATGGACAGGTTATTTACCACCCTTTCAGAATGCCTCTATCAGATAATGAGCGCTCAGTTAGCTCGGATGATGAATAACTCAGCAGCTCCTCCTCAGACAAGTTCTACACTGACATCACAGCAGGAGGTAGGATGCAGCACGAGAGATGATAGGTTGCCCCCAGAAGACCCACGGGAGCTCGATAAGCCTACAGAGAGAGAAGGTCGACTTCCTGCTATACACCTGAGTGTCAACACTGCTGTTGAAATCGATTTACGTGCACAGAAACGTAGCCAATCTCCCTTAAACCCACGATCTGTGTCGTCACAGACAAAGCCAAAAAAAAGGCTCTATTTAACAAGGTCGTAAAGGCCAGCATACTAGAGAAGGTTGTTTCGACTGTTGATATATCCCACCATTGAGCTGTTGAAAGTCTTACAGTGGAATTGTCGTTCCATTTCTGCAGCTTTCACATATTTTTCTTGTCTAATTGTTAGGGAAAACACTCATATAGTAGTGTTACAAGAAACTGTTCTGTATCAGTATTTTCGTTCAAAACATTATTGATCATTTTGTCTAGATCGATTGCCAAGAGGGGGCGGGTTACTTACTTTAGTCTCTACCAGATTCGCCACAAGGGAAAAATAACACTTCAGCTTTTGTCACCAGAGTACTATATTTCAGTAATTTCTCTGAGTATTCCTTTATGTAGAAAATTTCACATAGCAAATATATATTATCCGTTTGAGGTTCATGACACAAACCCTTTGGATAGTGTTACTTCTATTAGCGGAAATGATGTCCCATTGGCGGGAGACTTCGACTTCCACCAAACAACTTGAAGCTTAAGTACAGACTCGTGCGGTACTCGTTTATGAGACTGGTCTCAGAATAATAGTCTCACTTTTCATAACTCAGGTATCCCCCCTTTTATCAGAGGAATTTCATCCTCATCCTTAGATTTGACATTTTCGAGATCAGGCCTTTCATCTCATCTAGGTCGACTCTTGACACTGCGAATAATAGAGATCACATTCCAGTGATACCTGACGTTGTATGCTCACTAATATCGGTTCTTTCTAGAAGATTCGCGTGCACAAATTACATTATAATTAAAAGGAGCTTGCGAGGCTTCATGGATTCTCTGTCAGAAGCAACGGTAAAGCAAAAAGCATTGACCATTTGTTCAATTAAACAGGAGTCACATAGCAAAGCAGAATTTGAGGTTCACTCAGCTGAACAAATACCTGTGTCACGATGGTAAAATGATAATTGTACTCAGAATTTCAGGCGTAGAAAAGTGGCCTGGAAGAAGCTATCACACAATCAGTGTCCCAAAAGCTAGCCAGATTATAAATTCATTGCAGGCACATTCAAACGTACGGTGGCTAAAACAAAGGCCGAGTGTGCTGAAAAGCATTTTGAATTTCTTTCAGAATCAAATAACAAAAAAGTTCTATTTAGATTTCTCAGACATAAAGTAATTGCTCAAGCAGTAAATTATGAATCTGTAGATTTATCGCCTCAGAAATCCAGGCAGTCATTGGAAAGCATAGCTAAAGGTTTGTGAAAGTTATTTTCGGCTAATGTTTACCCCCTTCAGTAATCTCACGATTAAGTCACAGTTTCCCCGAAAAATTGATCGAGGAAGTGTCGGAGATTATGATAATCCTTTCGATGGTGGCGCCAGGCCCGGATGAACTATCTTCAGTAATGCTAAAAATTTTATTCAATGAGTCGCGAAGGTTGTACTTAATATATTAAATTATTCAATGAGAGAAGCTTGGATTCCATCTGAATGGAAAAATCGCGAAAATCATACCTGTTCTGAAGAAACACGGTGAAGGTTACGTTTTAGACAATATAAAGCCAATTGCCCCAGCGTCCGATTTCGTCAAATAGAAAGAGTAGTGCACGTTCGCATAATAAAATTTGTGGACAGAGGAAGGATTCTTCGCCCATGTCAAATTGTATTCAGGCAGGGATGTTCCATACGACAAGCACATATTGACCTAGAGAGTCGCATACATCTGAAGCGACGTCAAGGGCAGTACTCAGCTCTAGTTACCCTGGACATCACAAAAGCGTATGACAGTTTTGAACATAGTGTACTAGTCAGCCGTCTGAGATAAATAAATTTGGCGAATCATTCAGAAGCATGGATAACACAATTTTTAGGAAATATAAAGTTTTGCTGTTCGCGAGATGGCGTTTCGTCAAGTACTTATATACAGGAAAGATCAGTCCCCCAGTGCACTGTTCTGTCTTCGGTACCTTTAAATGTGTTAATAGGCTCGATCCCAAGTAATGAGAATGTTCAGACGTATGTCTATGCTGTTGCTATCGCGTTCTTTTCGTCACCTCACAAAATTGACGCTCTCTATCAAAAACTTCAAATGTATTTATCTAAAAGAGAGCACTGGCTCGACATTATTCATCTTTCTCTAAACATGAACAAGTGTGCATTATTCGTAATCCCTGAGAAAGACTCAGTACACATATCTCTCTCACACAAAACTGATACCATTCTACAAGTTTAAACTAATTAATAACTAGGAGTAATTCACGACAGCTCTTTAGTAGGATGAAACCACATCGAATATATTGCGGCAAAGGGTGTTCGGGTAGTCGGCTCAGTACGAAGGATAAGCAACAGATCAGGAATGCGCAGAGCCATGTTATTATCAATAAACCGCATGTATGCGAGGCCGCTTCTGGGAGGCCGGTTCTAGAATTTGGATGCGTCTTATACTACGGGACACCTGCTTATAAGCTGCGTCTTCTAGTTTTTCTGGAGAAGCAGGCACTCCGCATGCGCATAGGGCTACCTAAATATGTGGCGAATAACGTTTTATATAAGGAAGCTAGAATTCCCTCACTCCTCACCAGATTCGATTGATTTGTGGGGTTTAACGTCCCAAAACCACTTCTGATTATGAGAGACGCCGTAGTGGAGGGCTCCGGAAATTCTGACCACCTGGGGTTCTTTAACGTGCACCCAAATCTGAGTACACGGGCCTACAACATTTCCGCCTCCATCGGAAATGCAGCCGCCGCAGCCGGGAATCGAACCCGCGACCTGCGGGTCAGCAGCCGAGTACCTTAGCCACTAGACCACCGCGGCGGGGCTCCTCACCAGATTCAAAATATTGGCTGTGCAAACGTATTTAAGGGCATTTGAATCTCCTTTAAGGCGTAAAGGAACAGTTTTCATTGGGCAACCTAGTCTATTTTTTTATTTTAATTGGCCTAAATTTACCCCACCTCAAGTAAAGTTTGTACAGTCTCTTCTCGACCCACTTTCCACGCAAATTAGGGAGGTTCTTCTAATTTGTAGCTCGAAAAGTTCTGTCCAAAAATACTTTGATGACATTTTCTCTAATAGTGCTAAACACCTACGGAATATTATGTTAAAAGTTACTTTACAGGATTACCTGCTAGGAATGCAAGCACAGATCATCATTGCGACGGACGCTTCCCTGAAAGATGAAAAAGGTCACATCGGTATATTCTGCCCTGTTCTAGACTGTTTTTTCTTCCTCCGAATTCCTGATTTCACACCTATCTTTATTACAGAATATTTAGCTGTAGTACTGGCCCTTCAAAAACTGCAAACATCAATAAATTCCGGCGTAATAATAACGGACTCCTTGTTGGTCTGCTGTGCGCTCATGGCATCCGGTGATTCGAAAGCACTACGCGAATTCAACTCCTTAGTACCGAATCACTTAACTCAGGCGCGATTAGTATGGATGCCGGGGCATAGAGGCATAACTCTAAATTAAACAGCTGATGTACTAGCGAAAGCGGTACATCAGCTGTTTCATTTAGAGTTATTTAGACGGACCAGCTATTAATATTACCCTTACAACAGGCTTTATAATATAGATTCCGGAGGCAAATGTTGAGGCGAGAATTCTATACACCACCTTTAAAAAAAGTCTTTGGACTTCAACCATCTAATGGCATCCTAGAAGATTTTCTCATGTCATAACCGACACCTGGAAGTTTTAATCACTCGATTACGCTGTCGTATTCCACTATTAATTTTTTATTTGTTTAGAGCAGGCTTGCCTCTCTCCTCGCTCTGTTCTTTTTGTGGAGAAGGGGAAACTGTAGAACACTTTTTGATCTCTTGTAGAAAGTTTTCATCATTCAGAAAGGCATAAGTAGGAATTCCGTTACGAATCCTTGGATTACCTTTGACAACGTAAAATTTACTATCCTTAGGTGCACATACCCTATAGGGCACAGGAACGGAAAAGTGTGTGAAACCATGCATGATTTCATTGTACAGTCGAAGAGATTTACTCAATAACTTCAGTTCCAAAAGGTTCTCAGTTAACTAATGTAGACTACTGAAAAATTTTCTCAGATATCAATCATTTATTGCTGCTTCAGTAAGAACTAATTCATCCAGCTTTTTGTCAAGAATAATTTTGAAAAAAGTTTCTAATAATATTCCTTTGGCTAGTACTTAAATATATACATTCATTTTTGTTAAGCTACCCGATTCTTCGCCGATTCCCCATTGTGGGTGTGAGCCACAAGTTTAGTATCGACATTTACTTGTACATCTCATAAATTTGCAACTTTCGCGTACGCTTTGCTACAAAACAACCCGATTACGCATCGAAGTGCGCTCGATTTTCCTTGCAAACATTTTATTTACCCTGATATTTCATATCTCGCGAAAGAGGCAATGTTTTACGGAGGATGAATGCATTTATTACGTATTCCTGGCAAACAACGCTCTTTTTTTATTTTATCTTTGCGTATGTGCTTTGCATAAATGTAGAACCGAAAATTTTTTGGAAACGTGCGCGCACCACATCGACTGACTGCACCAGAATGTCAGTGGAAGTAACCATAAAGCGCGAGAAAATGTGCATTCTCAGAATTAGAAACCTTTTTTTTTTTAGGGGCGAAGCTCCTTATGGCAACAAAGAGAAGTTTATTGACTTCCAACCAAGGATAAAGTACATGACAAAAACATCGAGCTTCACGACTACAAAGGGTGCATGTACAATCAGGAAAGCACCACTACCGAGGTACAATGTATGTGGGGGGATGTACCCCTCTATTTACTGTACAGCGCGTGGTGCTCCAGCAGGATTAATCATGCGCGGCGGTAGGTCTTCTCAACACGCGGTGGGAACAAGTAGCGACTTATCGCTGTACAACTCTAGGTATTATTTCTTTTTTGTCACCTGAAACAATGCTGCTTTCGTACACAGTAATTGCATGCCCGGAGGTATAAAAGAGGCCTTGAGGCTGGGGGGGGGGGGCGGGGGGTACAAGGGAGAGGGGGGGGGCTCTTGTCTCCCCTCAAATAAGGCATCAGCAACAATCTGCGCGTAAAAAAACTGACTGAAGGCGCCAATCAATGAAGAAGGCGCTATACAAAATTTAACTCAAGTGTCGACCAGCACACTTTGCCCGAATCGATTACAAATAACAACGACAATGGGGTGATGAAATGAAAAAGGTGATACAGATATACAGATATATATGTATACAAGTCCCCTTCTGCATGTGCTAGACAGCGGGAGGGGGGTCACCAGGTAGTGATTGGGGCGGCTAGCTTGCCATTCCTCAGAAAAAAGAATTTGGTATGCCAGCGACGAAGGAAGTTTTCCTCGCCGCTGGCCTCGAGTTCGCCGGATAGGTGGGCCCATAGCAACCGCCGGATACGCGAGACTACCGGAAACGCGCTCCGGACAGGCTTTCTACGCGCCTCCGCTAGCGATCTCCTTTGCCAAATAGCTAGCATCGTGAAGATCAGCACAAGTTGGCCGAAGGCACCTTTGTTGCGCCTGTGGTAAGGAGGTGGGCGGATACCAAAGGAGCGGGCTACCATCCGCCACACGGGTTTCACCGCCACGCATTGGAACAACGCGTGATCCTGCGATTCAACTGCGTGACAGTTCGGACAACGTGCATCCGGGACTATTCCAAATTTATGCAGGCGTTGTCTGGTGGGGAGGACGGCCCAGGCCTTTTTCAGGAGGAAATCCTGTGCATCACGGGGGGTGCCGCAACGGAGCGAGAGTAATTCGCGCTTCGCGCGCTCGGCTCGTTTTTGTTCAGTGTCGCTCAGCTGCTTCCGCGTCGTGGCTTGTGCGCCCCTCGTAGTACGTAACCACCAGTGGCCCATACTTGAAATAGCGGTCCTTACGATATTGACCTCCAAGGTGGTTCCGGTGAGAGATTTCTTCTGTGCGTTGTTGAACAATGAAATATAGTGCTCGATGCACATGTTAATGGCTGCTAAGGGGGAATGAGAGACGGGAGCATTCGGCCTTTAGGTAACACGCACGCTGCGATCCCCATTAGCAGCTATTGGCATGTACATTGAGCACGATCTGACAAGAAAGGGTTGCTACGTTATACTCGCTGGATGTAACATCCTTGGATTTAGAAAGGTTTAGCAAGCGTTGGGCCGCATAGCCATGAATAGTATATACCATGAACTCGAAGTGGTTAAAGGTGGAAAGAAAACCCAAAGCGCAAGCCGTAAGAAAGTGTGCATGTGCCACCTCCCGTTTAGTCCTCGAAATGTCCGCTGGATGGCGGTGCTTCTATATGGAGAATATATGATGAAAAGATGCGAGATGGTGGTACTTGGAGTGCTGAGTAGATGGACGAACGGACACACAGACAGATGCAAGGATGGACGCATGAACGGACGCAGGCGCGGATGCATGGACGAACGCAGGGACGGACGCACGAACAGACGCACGCATGGACGGGTGGATGAACGCATGGACGGTTACACAGACGTACGCAGGAACGGACGGAAGCAAGAACGAATGGACGGACGAATGCTTCGCCCCACTCTTCATCATTCACTCCGTGGATATGCTGCCATTTTTTTTCATTCCTTGGTATTGTAGCAACACGCCAGTTTTAGCCAGCTGGCCGCGCAGAGAGAGAGGTCAGCCACGTGGCACGTGATGCGCGAGCCACGAGGAGGAGAACTGCCTAGCTCCTGGCCTGGCTGGACGCCCGCGTACCACATAAAAGCTGCGACCATGACCTCTTCGCCGCCGTCCCGTCTCTCGTTCCTCGATGGTATTATGATTATTGTACATTCTGCGAGATGTGGTAACGTTGGCCGATGTCCCGTACAAGCGCTTCAACTCGAACACGAAATTTATCAAAAGCCGAGACGTCAACCGCCGTCGATGAATGGCTGGTTTCACGAAGACAGGCGGCTTTTTTCCGCCGGTTGCCTACTTACCAAGTGCTATTCGAATGCTGTCTGTGTTCTTTGTACAGCCCATAAAGAATACTGCATTCTCTCAGCCATCGTAATCTTATTTTGAGTACTGTAACGTTTGGCCCAGCAATACTTCTAAGCAGACGCCATTGTGCGTAAGCCGAACTGCCAGATTGGTTTCAACCCCATCGGCGCCCAGTCAGCTAGACGCTGTCCTGTAAAGGTTCCAGGTAGTGGTCGGGTATCAACGAAAGCTTCGCGAGACAACCTTTTTGTTGAACGGGTTCGAACAGCGTAGGACGGCGCAACTATGGCAGTTCTCATGGAGTCAACTTCTCGACTCGGCTGTCGTCGCCGACGCGAAATCGTCACAAAAGCACCGACAGTCTGGAAGCGTGGGAAGGCGTCACAGTCGCAGTTCTCAGGGATTGAGCAGCTGGCCTGCCGAGTTCGGGACGCTTCTGGCAACACTGTAGCAGAATGCTGCCTTGCACTACTTCTGACGTTCGTGTCAGCGGCCATCTCTCAGGAGGAGTTCAACTTTCGACTCGCTCTCTGGATTTCGTGCCGACCGGCTGTGCCCTCGCGATCTCCGACGACACGACAGCGCAGCTCTCACTGACAGGCTCATCTACGCCATCTCCTGCTGTCGACAAGAGCGCTCGCTGAGTGGTGCCCCGCCCTCGGACTCCTGCGACCATGTCCATTTTCCAATCTCCTCCTTACTTCCGTCGTTTTCTGTCGTTCGCTGTCCCTGCGCCTCGCTCTCTCCTTCCTCTCTCTATCTATATACCTTTTAATCCTATACTTTAATCCCTTCTTACCTCCATCCCTTGTGAGCTACTGTTTAGGTGTCGCACTCTGGTGCAGACAGTTACGGGGTTCACTTTTCCCTTCTTTTCCCTTTAAGAATCACATAATATTCACATAGGAGTTCAACTCCCCCCCCCCACCAGACTCCATCTCCTCACCCTTCGACGTCTTCAACACGTGGGCCGGGTGCGTCATTGTGTGGTGCGCTCGCGTTACCATTGGATCTATTCGCCTGTGTTTCTCACCAGCCGAGTGGTCTGAAATCTG
Source organism: Rhipicephalus annulatus (assembly GCA_013436015.1). Classification (NCBI taxonomy): domain Eukaryota; kingdom Metazoa; phylum Arthropoda; class Arachnida; order Ixodida; family Ixodidae; genus Rhipicephalus; species Rhipicephalus annulatus. The sequence continues at coordinate 22,038 of WOVY01006740.1, forward strand.
CACCCTTTCTGGCGGGTGGACCGCGGAGACTTCGTCACATGATTTCTGGCAAGAGTGGTCACCGCCTTCTTCAGACCTCCATGTAAGGGGATGACGGGCTATAAAAGCTGAACACATTTTGTAAATAATCGCTGAAAGTCTGAACAGTTCCGTCTTTCAACTATTATGTAAATAAACCTTCTTTCTATCTCTGTTAACGCGTCCCCTCACTGGCGAGCATCGGCTATGTGGACGACGATGGGGGAACCTGCTACCCTAAAGATACCCGCCGTATCTGCCATCAACTTTCGAGACATTTACAGTACCTATACATTAAGTCAACACCACATGATTGGTATTTCTATGTCACAAGCGCACTGCGAATACTGGATAGAATGCTTGGCCCGAAACATGCTTGGTCCGAAAGCACTGAGCAACTAGTTTTAAGTAACAAGGAAGCGCAAGCAAGCCAGATTCATTTTAGGGGAGCAAAACGACTTCGGAAAACGCGCAAACAGCGTCTGCCGGGCGTGGTATTGCCTAAAACGACATTAAAAAAGAAACTTCATACACGCATCTCACAACCTTCGCGGGAGAATTCTTTTTTTTTTCTTTTTTTGCAAACGGTTTAAAAATAGACGTTTGTGTTACTGTCATTTACTTTTTCGAAAACTTCATCCTGCAATTTTCTTTCAAAGAAAGCCATTTCATGCTGATAGTGCCCAGTGCTCACACAGTTCCTGAATTGACAGTGCATGGCACGTGGCGTTAAAGTTATGAAGAGAAAAGAAGGTTTCCTATAGACCATAAAGTTTCATACAATAATACCAGGAGAAGAATCTGTCTCTGCGATCGTGTACCTCCATGGGAATTATGAGAAGTACAAGCTTCGGATGGGATAGGGTTAGCTACTGAACTGTCTACAAACATTTTTCTACTGTTTATGTTTCGTTCTTCGCGAAACGTGGGTAGTGGCGTGGGGTTCAATGCACAGAAGCAGCGCCTTTGTTGTTCAAAGATACTGATGACTAATAGGTCATTTGATTTGCTGCAACGTTCGAGCTTTACTACTCGCATTTGACAGTTTAAACGAAGCGTCATCCACTCACCGCTGCGCATAGATGTAGCGTCTCATGCCAGTGCAGGATGTTGCATGGAGTTAGTTTTTTTCACGAACGGGTCTTGCCTAAACTCGGTTTAAATCGACTCGTTAAAGAACCCCAGGTGGTCTAAATTTCCGGAGCCCTCCACTACGGCGTCTCTCATAATCATATAGTGGTTTTCGGATGTTAAACCCCACATATCTATCTTAAATCGACTGCAAAACGATGACGAAGCTAAGTAGACACACCATCACGCTCCGCTAATTCAGCTTCACAACAAACCAGAGGTTCATTGGGAGCAGAACACTTGGACAGACGCATTGAGCATCAGAGAAGACTAAACGTTAAGCGTTTCTAACCTAATACTGTACTGTTATTTCTATAAATATATAGTGCGTACTTTCCAGAGAAAAACAAGCCTGTTTGTTTTGAAGTGTTTTGAAAGATAATTCATTAATTTTTATGCCAAATTACGAACGCTTTGACAGCGCAACTCATACCCTGAGGGATGAATTTGCCCAGGTTTCACTTTTGCCGTCTGGTCACAAAAACTTTTTGCAATAAAGTTTGCGTACAAATAAATGAAGCAAGTACAAATTAATTATGAGCTCGTATGAAATTGTTTTACACTCGGAAAAGCAGCGTCGCGAATCTTAAAAATGTAATCCATCTGAAGCGGATCCGAAGCCTGTACTTCCCATAATTTTCATGAGGGTACAATCACTGCTGAAAGAGCCCGCGTAGACACTAGGGCCATGCAGGTGCCATATTCTCCTCTAGGTTTTGTTGTGTGTTTAGAAAAGTTTTTAACGATTTGGAGTACGAGGTACTCTACAATGGGAGAGCATAAAGCCGTCCCTAAGACCATGCATTATGCCGTTGCGTATGAGCCTTGATGACATCTGGTTTCTTCCACCGATGTGCCTAATAACATCAGTGGGCAAGAAAAAAAACTTTAGAAAATAGACCACTCATTTTCTACACTTTTGCTCTTCTATATATTCAAATACATATTCAAAATATGTACATATATTCAAATACATATTCAAAATATATTCAAATACATGTTTTTTGAGATACGTAAAAATAATTAGGAGATCCTCTTGTACCTTACGCAAGTTTCTTTCTTCTGAAAAACTAAAGAGAGACTTTCCTTACAATAAAAAAAAAACTTGAGAACATGCTTTCAGTTTCGAAGTTAGGAGCTGATAAATGAGGTGACCAGAAGTTTTTTGGGGTACAACGCTTGCAATCTTGAAACCATCGTGTTACTTGCGTGCAAGACCACCATTATTACCATGGTCGTGCCTACTGGGGAGGCCGCTCCCCCCCCCCCCTTTTTGTCACCTAAGAAAGGCGCAAAGTTTTCCCTGTCTTTTTACTTGGCGAGGCGGGAGGGTGGGTGCGGTGATGAACATTCGCCCCTCTGAAGGGGAACCTTTCGGACGCCTGCTGGTTAGTAAACTTACTTTGTATGATTTTTTAGGGCCCAAAAACGTTATAATGGGGCATGACGTGTTCGAGGGCTCCGGAAATTTCGCCAGTATGGCATTTTTTAACATGTGTTACATCGCCCAGTACACGCGTACCTCTATGGCATTTCGTCTCGGGAAATGCGGCCTTCGCGTCCGGGATTTGATTCTCGACCACTGTTAGTAAACTAACTACTGCTACACAATATTGCAACATACACTCACATGCTAGGAATGCATCCAAAAAACGACGCTGGTGACGCCATGTTGAAGTTTGCGCAAAAACATGTCGGTCACAAAACATTTTGCAGGATGTGCACCGTGTGGCTCAGAGACGGAAAACTGTTGGGAGACCAGCAGTTGGCACACACCGTGGTGTCGAGACTGTCGGCACTCCTTCGTCTGGGGCGCTTTGCGCATGCGTGTATCATCTTTGCTATCGGCCACGTCTAGCTGAATTGCGATCCCTCATGCGTTTTTCGCACTTGCGACAGCCGCTGATCCTACGAGCCAGCCACCGCCCCCACTCGTCTGCTTCAGCTGTTCTGTGCACCACGAAAACTACGCAGCGTTGCACTACGCAACGTTGCATGAAAAAAAACGTTATGTTCCAAGCGATGCGCACGTCGAGTGAGAGTGGGGTGCTATCGCCTTATGCCTTATGTTATGGTTTTGTTCTCATCCACCCCTGGCGGCTGCCTGATCGCGCTGATAACGCAGATGGAGCGTCGCTTTAACCACCAAACGCGAAAAGCATTGGCATCGAAAAACGAGTCGTTCCGCGATTGCACTCTTGTATTTCGAACTGATAACGCTAGCACTATGACGCTGTCATTGAGACTCTATTCGTGCTTACCGCACTGTACTGTTTTGACTAGAGTTGACGATAGGACGTGCTCTCCGAACAAAGCAGCTCTCGTTCTGGAGAACGAAGAATAATGCACAGCTCTTTATTTTTAGAATATTTGCAGAAATTTTATTGCGATAACGTACGTTTCTATGGACACTCTTGGGTCATTGGGACATGACTCACCATCCGAAGATGAAAATGTATAACTGGAAATCTAAATAGTTTCAATGGGCATTAACTGGGATCAGCTGGTCTCAGCTGTAGGTCAACTGGTTTCAGCTGGGAATAAACTGGGAACAGTTAGCCTCAGTTGCAAGTGGTTCCAGTTATTAACTGGTCCCAGTTACAGCTCGACTGATTTTAGCCGGGAATCAATGGGAACAGTTGGATTTATTTTTGCGACCTCCGTGGATTTATTTTTGAGACCTCCGTGGATTTATTTTTGCGTAACGGTATTTCCGCAGTTGCTGTGGCCTTGGTCCCAACCAATGAGGGCACCATACAAATGTAGAATCCGAAAGTAGTTCAAACTGAGCTGCGAGCAGCCAGAGCTCATTTCCAGAGTATCTGAGAGGTCCGACAGTTCGACAAGAGTGGCATACTCTGTTTGTCATCAGATCAGCTTTGTGTTCAAGAGCTTTCAAGCTGGTGAGCGCATTATACCTTATCACTTAGCATGCGTGGAAGGGTTTGTGTGAGGGGTAGACATTAATTGGACTCCATTGGAGGTATTGAAGATGTTTGCAGTGGCTAGCGAAATCTCCGTTCATAGGTGTGGCCGTGTGGTTGATAAGAACAAAGTCCCAACGAAGGTGATTATCACATTTGCCGGATCAAGTCAACCAACAGAAATCAAGGCGTGGCCGCTTATCTATCGAGTTGAACCACTCTGGCTTCGACCGCTGCAGAGCGTAAAATGCTGGCGCTGTGGCCACATGGTGAAAGGCTTTAAGTCCGCTCTTAGATGTCAGATGTGAGGGGAGCCTCAGAATTCAAATGAGTGTCAAAGCAAAGAAAAAAAATGTTGTCTATGCGATGAAGCGCAACAGTGCGGACAATTAAAATTGCTCTGCTAAGGCTAGAAAAAATTCGAATTCTCGAAATCATAGATCGCAGAAGCTGCTCCCGAAAAGTGGCCTTAGCTGAAATTCAGGCTAGAATTCGTGGTTATGCAGATGTAGCAGGCCCGTCATACCGCGTCGGTGGATACTTCTTTGTCCCAATCCATAGCAAAAGTGGTCGAAAGAACAATGAAAAAAAGCTATGGAGCACCTTGTTGCAAACATTTGTGAGGCTCTATCGCAAATTTTGGCTAACCAAATGGCTGGTATATTTGGAACGCCGGCGAATATTATAATCTCACAGACTGCAGAGCTTCAACGACCGAATAATGAAGTAGAAACTGTAACCACGCTGTCTGACTTTGTCTGTACAGGACTTTCTCTAGATGACAGCCAGAGCCAAAGGAACGATGCAAATGACGAAGCTGGGAAGTCTTGTGACATGTATTGGGACCCTAAATACCTAAAACGCGCTAGGTCTCCTCTATCGAAGAAAACAACCTCACGAAAGCTTGCAAAAAACAAAAAATACATGAAGACAAGACAAGCCTCTCAAAGATATATTTCTTAAAAGAAACCATTCTGGATAAGGCAGTCGTGGAGGCAATGTTTTCGAAAAAATAGAATCACTTAAAATCCTCCACTCGAATTGTACATCAATTCACTCTTCAATTACTATTTCAGTACATTTGTCTTCAAAATATAACCCAGATGTAATTGATTACAGGAGACATGGCTCCCCGTAGATAAACCGTTTCATAAAACCAGTTACCGTTCGTTTAGGCTAGACCACATGTCCAGAGGTGGAGGACTAGCATATCTATCACTAAAAGAATCAGTTTAAAAACGAAAATCTCATACAAATATATGTCTCCATATTGTGAAATTTTCGCAGTAGAGCTCACATTACCCGGGGCCAACCTTACTCCTAATTTAATTTGTACTTTCCGGACGGTGTACAAGACACTAGACGATTGGATATGGCAATCAGATCATGGTGTAAGGAGAAAATTGTAGTCAGCGATTTTAACTCTCATCACACGTTTTGGGGCTTTAAAACTAATCAGTGTGGTAAACGTCTGTGGGAGTGGGTAACATATAATAATCTAATAATATATTGTGCTTAAACACCAGAACCACTGGATTTATTTGTAATAGATGTCGATCAGCCCTAGATTTAAGTTTCGTAAGTTTGAGTATTTCTAGCTCGTCCTGGGCAGCGCTGGACTGTGTCACAAATAGTGATAATTTTCTTATAGGTTTTAAAATTTTTTGCCTGATAACCCCTCCTTGCTCTCAAATCAGAGTATTTGTAAGCTACAAAAAAATTAGAGACAACCTAACATAAGATGTATGGACTTCCTCCGACAAGAATAACAATTGCGAAGCGATGAAGTCAAGTGCAATTATTAAAAAGCCTATAAACTAGCTGAATTTACTGTTGAATTGGCCAAAATGGCACCCTCCCGTCCTTGGTGGAATAATAATTGCACACAAGATCACCGCTGTCGCCAAGCAGCTTGGAAGCAGCTAATTCACAATCAATTCCCTAAAAACTAGTCTGAATATAAAGTTATAGCAGCTAATTTTGAACGCCCAGTCGCTAAAGCAAAAAAAGCAAAAAAAGAATAAGATCGCAGACATTACGACTTCCTCTCAAAACCGAAAGATAAGAAATCGCTGTTTCGATACATGAGAAGAAAGAAGATCCTACCGTCACCTGTAAATTCGGATTATGAACTTCTATTGACAGTGCAAATGACTAAAGCTCTAGATTTAATCACTAAAGGCTTAGAGGGTAGATTTGCATCAACATATCTATCAAGTGTGAGAATCGTACAAACCAGGCTGATATTATGAAAGTTACAATGTCAGAACTATCCCACGTGATAAGGCGATTATCCCTTTAGCTCCGGGCCCGGATGGAATTACAATGCCTATGATATAAATATTATTTAAGATGTCTCCCTGTGAAAGTTTTCACGTTATAAATTATCTATAAAGCCTGCATGGGTTCCTTATAATTGGAAAGTATCGAAGGTAATTTCAATACCCAAGAAACAGGGATCAGGGTTCAACACAGAAACGATAAGACCTATATCCTTGACTCCTAACATGGTCAAACTCATAGAAAGGGTTCTGCACGGTAGGATCTGTAGTTCGATAGAAGGCAAGTCAATACTAAAACCTCAACAAAATGGCATTAAATCAGATTGTTCAATCTGATGTGTCCATTCAAACTTACAGAGCCAAATGCAGCTTGCTAAAACAAGAAGACAATACGTGGCGCTAGTCACTCTTGACATTGCAAAAACATATAATAGCGTTGAACATTCGACTTTGCTGAACACTCTGATGACTTTAAACTTACCACAGTATACATGACAGCGCAGTTAGGTGAGTTCTTGATCTCACGGAAATTTCACTGTGTCAAGGATGGATGCTCTTCATCTAGATACAAACAGAGTCGCGGAGTTCCCCTAGGAACAGTTATATCACCTATTCTATTTATATATTAATGAGTTCCATACCAACTTGCCAGGATATCTATGTCTATGTGTATGCTGATGATATGGCCTTCTTTTCTGCTGACGATGATATTTATGCCCTGCAGTGAAAACTACAAGTAAACTTAATCATGCTAGAAAAATGGCTGCAGTCAATGTCAGTGGATTTATATGTAAATAAAAGTGCTCTCTTGGTGTTTCCCATAGCTGGTTCCATTTCAATCGCCACTGAATTTTGTCACACGTGAATGCGTATGAGCCATCCACTGTGATGGGAATTTACTTGGAAGTGGAGGGAGTAGAGGACGGTGCGTGGCTCGCAGAAGCAGGTTAGCAAGCGTGGTACAAAAAATATCTATTATATGGTACAGTGTGGCTAATCCCCCTTGTGGGCATGAGCCAAGATCTTCTAGGCGACAAGAAAAGACAAGGTCACAAGGTCAGCAGTCGATTCAAGTTGAACGGTTCAGCGAACGAAAGCCGTGGTTTTTCCGTTCTAGTTGTTTTGTGTTTAAGGATCGGGTAGCTTGATATTTTTCGAGTCTAATTGTATCTAGCTTCGTGTGTTAGTTTGCTTTCATGGATCCTCAAGGTATCACAGCAATGTCCAGAAATTCTCCTGGGCAGGGCAGTTTGGCATAGACAGCCTCTCTTCGATCAGATGCGCTACCCTTCGATCTCTTAAAACGAAACGGCGTTAGCAGCATTCCCGTTGCACTGGTGGTGCCCTTGTGTAATGGATCAATCCGGTTTAACAACCATGGGAGATCCAAAAGCAGCTTAGAGTGATAACCTCCGAGTACGAAAGCATCAGCGATGTACGACAGTTTGGCCACGGAGGTATCCTGTGCAGATCACCAGACAAAGATTTTGTAGCGGATCTTCTGAAATGCTCATTATTTGCCTCTATCCCGGTGAGTGCACGCATCTCGCCTTATCTCGCATGCACCAAAGGCGTTATACGTGGAGTTGACTCGCAGCTTAGCTTAGACGCTTGAGAAACTCTGCTCTGCCGGAGTAAGAGCTATCAACCAGTGCCATCGAGTAGTAGACAAAGTGAATGTAGCCATCGAGTCAGTCGTTGCAACTTTCGCTGGAACATCGTGCCCATCTGAAAATAAAGCTTGGCCGCTCAATTTTAGGGTGGACCCATTAGCATCATGTCCCCTACAATGTAAAAATTGTTGGCGTTTTGGCCATAGTGCTGGTGGGTGTAAATCTGGAATACGAGGTCGTATTTGTAGTCACGGTTACTTACACAACGATTACAAGGTCCAAGCTGAGAAGTGCTGTCTCTGTGAGGGTGCTCATAAACCAGATTATTTCAGTTCTCTCGTTCCCTTTCAAGAGAAGCAACTGTTGGAAGTAATGGACAGGCGACGATGCCCAAGAAGCGAGGATGGCCGTTATCAAGGAAAAGACACAAGGATATTCTAGGGTTACCGCTAAAAAATGCAATGGCAGATGCTAGCTTACCCCAAACAATTGAGGCTGCAGTAGAAAAAGCAGTATCAAAAGCAATGGACAGGTTATTTACCACCCTTTCAGAATGCCTCTATCAGATAATGAGCGCTCAGTTAGCTCGGATGATGAATAACTCAGCAGCTCCTCCTCAGACAAGTTCTACACTGACATCACAGCAGGAGGTAGGATGCAGCACGAGAGATGATAGGTTGCCCCCAGAAGACCCACGGGAGCTCGATAAGCCTACAGAGAGAGAAGGTCGACTTCCTGCTATACACCTGAGTGTCAACACTGCTGTTGAAATCGATTTACGTGCACAGAAACGTAGCCAATCTCCCTTAAACCCACGATCTGTGTCGTCACAGACAAAGCCAAAAAAAAGGCTCTATTTAACAAGGTCGTAAAGGCCAGCATACTAGAGAAGGTTGTTTCGACTGTTGATATATCCCACCATTGAGCTGTTGAAAGTCTTACAGTGGAATTGTCGTTCCATTTCTGCAGCTTTCACATATTTTTCTTGTCTAATTGTTAGGGAAAACACTCATATAGTAGTGTTACAAGAAACTGTTCTGTATCAGTATTTTCGTTCAAAACATTATTGATCATTTTGTCTAGATCGATTGCCAAGAGGGGGCGGGTTACTTACTTTAGTCTCTACCAGATTCGCCACAAGGGAAAAATAACACTTCAGCTTTTGTCACCAGAGTACTATATTTCAGTAATTTCTCTGAGTATTCCTTTATGTAGAAAATTTCACATAGCAAATATATATTATCCGTTTGAGGTTCATGACACAAACCCTTTGGATAGTGTTACTTCTATTAGCGGAAATGATGTCCCATTGGCGGGAGACTTCGACTTCCACCAAACAACTTGAAGCTTAAGTACAGACTCGTGCGGTACTCGTTTATGAGACTGGTCTCAGAATAATAGTCTCACTTTTCATAACTCAGGTATCCCCCCTTTTATCAGAGGAATTTCATCCTCATCCTTAGATTTGACATTTTCGAGATCAGGCCTTTCATCTCATCTAGGTCGACTCTTGACACTGCGAATAATAGAGATCACATTCCAGTGATACCTGACATTGTATGCCCACCAATATTTGTTCTTTTTAGAAGATTCGCCTGCACAAATTACATTATAAATAAAAGGAGCTTGCGAGGCTTCATGGATTCTCTGTCAGAAGCAACAGTAAAGCAAAAAGCATTGACCATTTGTTCCGTTAAACAGGAGTCGCATAGCAAAGCAGAATTTGAGGTTCACTCAGCTGAACAAATACCTGTGTCACGATGGTGAAATGATAATTGTACTCGGGATTTCAGGCGTAGAAAAGCGACCTGGAAGAAGCTATCACACAATCAGTGTCCCAAAAGCTAGCCAGATTATAAATTCATTGCTGGCACACTCAAACGTACGGTGGCTAAAACAAAGGCAGAGTGTGCTGAAAAGAATTTTGATTTTCTTTCAGAATCAAACAACAAAAGAGTTCTATTTAGATTTCTCAGACATAAAGTAATTCCTCAAGCAGTAAATTATGAATCTATAGATTTATCGCCTCAGAAATCGAGGCAGTCATTGGAAAGCATAGCTAAAGGTTTGTGAAAGTGATTTTCGGCTAATGTTTACCCCCTTCAGTAATCTCACGATTAAGTCACAGTTTCTCCAAAAAATCGATCGAGGAAGTGTCAGAGGTTACGAGAATCCTTTCGACGGCGGCGCCAGGCCCGGATGAACTATCTTCAGTAATGCTAAAAATTTTATTCAATGAGTCGCGAAGGTTGTACTTAATATATTAAATTATTCAATGAGAGAAGCTTGGATTCCATCTGAATGGAAAAATCGCGAAAATCATACCTGTTCTGAAGAAACACGGTGAAGGTTACGTTTTAGACAATATAAAGCCAATTGCCCCAGCGTCCGATTTCGTCAAATAGAAAGAGTAGTGCACGTTCGCATAATAAAATTTGTGGACAGAGGAAGGATTCTTCGCCCATGTCAAATTGTATTCAGGCAGGGATGTTCCATACGACAAGCACATATTGACCTAGAGAGTCGCATACATCTGAAGCGACGTCAAAGGCAGTACGCAGGTCTAGTTACCCTGGACATCACAAAAGCGTATGACAGTTTTGAACATAGTGTACTGTTCAGCCGTCTGAGATAAATAAATTTGCCGAATCATTTAGAAGCGTGGATAACACAATTTTTAGGAAATAGAAAGTTTTACTGTTCACGAGATGGCGTTTCGTCAAGTACTTATGTACAGGTAAGATCAGTTCTTCAGGGCACTGTTCTGTCTTCGGTACCTTTAAATGTGTTAATAGGCTCGATCCCATGTAATGAGAAAGTTCAGACGTATGTCTATGCTATTGATATCGCGTTCTTTTCGTCAGCTCAAGAAATTGACGCTCTCTATCAAAAACTTCAAATGTATTTATCCGAAAGAGAGCACTGGCTCGACATTATTCATCTTTCCCTGAACACGAACAAGTGCGCATTATTCGTAATCCCTGAGAAAGACTCAGTACGCATGTCTCTCTCATACAAAACTGATACCATTCCACAAGTTTAAACTAATTATTAACTAGGAGTAATTCACGACAGCTCTTTAGTAGGATGAAACCACATCGAATATATTGCGGCAAAGGGTGTTCGGGTAGTCGGCTTAGTACGAAGGATAAGCAACAGATCCGGAATGCGCAGAGCCACGTTAGCCCGCCGCGGTGGTCTAGTGGCTAAGGTACTCGGCTGCTAACCCGCAGGTCACGGGTTCGAATCCCGGCTGCGGCGGCTGCATTTCCGATGGAGGCGGAAATGTCGTAGGCCCGTGTGCTCAGATTTGGGTGCACGTTAAAGAACCCCAGGTGGTCGAAATTTCCGGGGCCCTCCACTACGGCGTCTCTCATATGGTGGTTTTCGGACGTTGAACCCCACATATCATCAGCAGAGCCACGTTATTATCAATAAACCGCATGTATGTGAGGCCGCCTCTGGGAGGCCGGTTCTAGAATTTGGATTGTCTTATACTCCGGGGCACCTGCTTATAAGCTGCGTCCTCTAGTTTTTCTGGAGAAGCAGGCACTCCGCATGCGCTTAGGGCTACCTAAATATATGGTGAATAACGTTTTATATATGGAAGCTATAATTCTCTCACTCCTCACCAGATTCAGAATATCGGCTGTGCAATTGTATTTAAGGGCATTTGAATCTCCTTTAGGCGGAAAGAAACAGTTTTTATTGGGCAACTTAATCTATTTTTTTTATTGTAATTGGCCTAGATTTCCCCCACCTCAAGTAAAGTTTGTAAAGTCTCTTCTCGACCCACTTTCCGCGCAAATTAGGGAGGTTCTTCCCATTTGTAGCTCGAAAAGTTCTATCCAAATATACTTTGATGACATTTTCTCTAATAGTGCTAAACACCTACGAAATAATATGTTAAAAGTTACTTTACAGGATTACCTGCTAGGAATGCAAGCACAGATCATCATTGCGACGGACGCTTCCCTGAAAGATGAAAAAGGTCACATCGGTATATTCTGCCCTGTTCTAGACTGGTTTTTCTCCCTCCAAATTCCTCATTTCACACCTATTTTTAATGCAGAATTTTTAGCTGTAGTACTGGTCCTTCAAAAACTGCAAGCATCAATAAATTCCGCTGTAATAATAACGGACTCCTTGTAGGTCTGCAGTGCGCTCTCGGCATCCGGTGATTCGAAAGCACTACGCGAATTGAACTCCTTAGTACCGAATCACTTAGCTCAGGCGCGATTAGTATAGGTGCCGGGGCATAGAGGCATAACTCTAAATGAAACAGCTGATGTACTAGCAAAAGCGGTACATCAGCTGTTTCATTTAGAGTTATTTAGACGGACCAGCTATCAATATTACCCCTACAACAGCCTTTATAGTATAGATTCCGGAGGCAAATGTTGATGCGAGAATCCTCTTCACCACCTTTAAAAAAACGCTTTGGACTTCAACCATCTAATGGCATCCTAGAAGATTTTCTCATGTTATAACCGACACCTGGAAGTTTTAATCACTCGATTACGCTGTCGTATTCCTCTATTAATTTTTTCTTTCTTTAGAGCAGGCTTTCCTCTCTCCTCGCTCTGTTCTTTTTGGAGAGAAGAGAAAACTGTGGAACACTTTTTGATCTCTTGTAGAAAGTTTTCATCATTCAGAAAGGCATAACTAGGAATTCCGTTACGAATCCTTGGATTAGCTTTGACAACGTAAAACTTACTATCCTTAGGTGCACATACCCTATAGGGCACAGGAACGGAAAAGTGTGTGAAACCATGCATGATTTCATTGTACAGTCGAAGAGATTTACTCAATAACTTCAGTTCCAAAAGGTTCTCAGTTAACTAATGTAGACTACTAGAAAATTTTCTTAGATATCAATCATTTATTGCTGCTTCAGTAAGAACTAACGCGTTCGATGCTCTAACCACTGAGCTACCACAGCGGCCTTTCAGTAAGAACTAATTCATTCAGCTTTTTGTCAGAAATAGTTTGAAAAAGTTTCTAATAATATTCTTTTGGCTAGTACTTAAATATATACATTCATTTTTGTTAAGCTACCCGATTCTTCGCCGATTCCCCATTGTGGGTGTGAGCCACAGGTTTAGTATCGTCATTTACTTGTACATCTCATAAATTTGCAACTTTCGCTTACGCTTTGCTACTAAACAACCCAATTACGCATCTAAGTGCGCTCGATCTTCCTTGCAAACATTTTATTTAGCCTGATATTTCATATCTCGCGAAAGAGGCAATGTTTTACGGAGGACGAATGCATTTATTAAGTATTCCTGGCAACCAACGCTCTTCCTTTTTATTTTATCTTTGCGTATGTGCTTTGCATAAATGTACAACCGAAAATTTTTCAAATCAGCGCCAGAAGTGGAAACGTGCGCGCACCACATCGACTGACTGCACCAGAATGTCAGTGGAAGTAACCATAAAGAGCGAGAAAATGTGCATTCTCAGAATTAGAAACCTTTTTTTTTAGATGCGGAGCATCTAATACTCGAGGCTTGTAGTGCGGCGCCGTCCGCAAGCTTCCTCCTCCTTCTTCCACCATCTGTGCATCCCTTCCTCCTCTACACACCGCGCGCGCTTCACTCCTCCACCATCTGTGCACCCTTCCTCCTCTACACACCGCGTGCGCTTCTCCTCTTCACGAACATTCGCTAGCTGTATAATGTAGCGCGCATGCGCCGTCACGCTTCGAGAACATCGGCAGCTGACGCGCGCGCATGCGCCGTCGCGCTTCGAGAACATCGGCAGCTGACGCGCGCGCATGCGCCGTTGCGCTTCTCCCCCTTCTCGAACATTCGACAGCTGACAGTGCATGCGCCGTCGCGCTGTATATATACTCAAGGTCGGCGCTCGCTCGCTCAGTTGCCGCTCGTCGGTTGGTTTGTACGGCGCGTCGACGTCCAAGGTCGCGGTGAAATGAATTCCAACGAATCCACAAACACAATGATCGACGTCCCTTCGACCAGCGCCGCCCTTTCGCATACGTGTGTACGTGTTCACTCATTTAACACCCCCTCCTACAACCACGTTAACCAATTTAGCCATCGACCCAAGTAAGTCGCAATTTAACACCCCGTTTCACAACCACGTTAACCAATTTAGCCATCGACCCAAGTAAGTCGCACTTTAACACCCCATTAACCAATTATATGCTCCGCATCCTCCTCAGTGTTCCCCCGAGAAAAGCTGCGGGGAATTTTTTTCATTCCTTGGTATTGTAGCAACACGCCAGTTTTGGCCAGCTGGCCGCGCATAAAAAGAAGTCGGCCACGTGGCACGTGATGCGCGAGCCACGAGGAGGAGAACTGCCTAGCTCCTGGCCTGGCTGGACGCCCGCGTACCAAATAGAAGCTGCAACCATGACCTCTTTCCGCCATCCCGTCTCTCGTTCCTCGATGGTATTATGATTATTATTGTACATTCTGCGAGATGTGGTAACGTTGGCTGATGTCCCATACAAGCGCTTCAATTCGATCATGAAACTTATCAAAAGCCGAGACGTCAACCGCCGTCGATGAATGGCTGGTTTCACGAAGACAGGTGGCTTTTTCCGCCGGTTGCCTACTTACTAAGTGCTATTCAAAATATGTCTGCGTTCTTCGTACAGCCCATAAAGAAGACTGCATCCTCTCAGTCATCGTAATCTTAATTTGAGTACTGTCACGTTTGGCCCAGCAGTACTTCTCAGCAGACGCAATTGTGCGTAAGCCGACCTGCCAGATTGCTTTCAACCCCATCGGCGCCCAGCCAGCTAGACGCTGTCCTGCAGGTGTTCCAGGTATACTGGTAGGGTCTCAACGAAAGCTTCGCGAGACAACCCTTTTGTTGAACGGGTTCGAACAGCGTAAGACAGCGCCACGGTGGCAGTTCTCATGGAGTCAACCTCTCGACTCTGTTGTCGTCGCCAACGCGAAATCGTCACAAAAGTACCGACAGTCCGGAAGCATGGGAAGGCGTCACAGTCGCAGTTCTCAGGGATTGAGCAGCTGGCCTGCCGAGTTCGGGACGCTTCTGGCAACACTGTAGCAGCAGAATGCTGCCTTGCACTACTGCTGACGTTCATGTCAGCGGCCATCTCTCAGGAGGAGTTCAACTTTCAACTCGCTCTCTGGATTTCGTGCCGACCGGCTGTGCCCTCGCAATCTCCGACGACACGACAGCGCAGCTCTCACTGACAGGCTCATCTACGCCATCTCCTGCTGTCGAAAAGAGCGCTCGCCGAGTGGTGCCCCGTCCTCGGACTCCTGCGACCATGTCCATCTTTCCTATCTCTTCCTTATTTCCGTCGTTTTCTGTCGTTCTCTGTCCCTGCGCCTCGCTCTCTCCTTCCTCTCTTTATCTATATACTTTTTAATCCTATCCTTTTAATCCCTCCTTACCTCCATCCCTTGTGAGCTACTGTTTAGGTGTCGCACTCTGGTGCAGACAGTTACGGGGCTCACTTTTCTCTTCTTTTCCCTTTATTAATCAATTAATATTCACATAAATGTTCAACTTTTCCCCTCCACCAGACTGTACCTCCTGGCCCTTCGACGTCTCCAACACGTGGGCCGGGTGCGTCATTGTGTGGTGCGCTCGCGTTACCATTGGACCTTTTCGCCTGTGTTTCTCACCAGCCGAGTGGTCTGAAATCTGCACCCTTTCTGGCGGGTGGACCGCAGAGACTTCGTCACATGATTTGTGGCAAGAGTGGTCAGCGCCTTCTTCGGACCTCCATGTAAGAAGATGACGGGCTATAAACGCCGAAGACATTTTGTAAATAATCGCTGAAAGTCTGAACAGTTCCGTCTTTCAACTATTATGTAAATAAACCTTCTTTCTATCTCTATTAACGCGTCCCCCCACTGGCGAGCATCGGCTACGTGGACGACGATGGGGGAACCTGCTACCCTAAAGATACCTGTCGTACCTGCCATCAACTTTCGAGACATTTACAGTACCTATACATTAAGTTAACATCGCATGATCGGTATTTCTATGTCACGAGCGCACTGCGAATACTAGATAGAATGCTTGGCCTGAAACATCCTTGGTCCGAAAGCACTGAGCAACTAGTTTTAAGTAACAAGGAAGCGCAAGCAAGCCAGATTCATTTTAGGGGAGCAAAACGACTTCGGAAAACGCGCAAACAGCGTCGGCCGGGCGTGGTATTGCCTAAAACGACATTAAAAAAAACTTCACACACGCATCTCACAACCTTCGCGGGAGAATTCTTTTTTTTCTTTTTTTGCAAACGGTTTAAAAATAGACGTTTGTGTTACTGTCATTTACTTTTTCGAAAACTTCATCCTGCAATTTTCTTTCAAAGAAAGCCATTTCATGCTGATAGTGCCCAGTGCTCACACAGTTCCTGAATTGACAGTGCATGGCACGTGGCGTTAAAGATATGAAGAGAAAAGAAGGTTTCCTATAGACCATAAAGTTTCATACAATAATACCTAGAGAAGAATCTGTCTCTGCGATCGTGTACCTCCATGGGAATTATGAGAAGTGCAAGCTTCGGATTGGACAGGGTTAGCTAGTGAACTGTCTACAAACATTTTTCTACTGTTTATGTTTCGTTCTTCGTGAAGCGTGGGTAGTGGCGTGGGGTTCAATGCACAGAAGCAGCACCTTTGTTGTTCAAAGATGCTGATGACTGATAGGTTATTTGATTTGCTGCAACGTTCGAGCTTTACTAGTCGCATTTGACAGTTTTAAACGAAGCGTCGTCCACTCACCGCTGCGCATAGATGTAGCGTCTCATGCCAGAGCAGGATTTTGCATGGAGTTCATGTTTTTTCACGAACGCGTCTAGCCTAAACTCGGTTTAAGTCGACTGCAAAACGACGACGAAGCTAAATAGGCACACCATCACGCTCCGCCAATTCGGCTTCACAACAAACCAGAGATGCATTGGGAGCAGAACACTTGGACAGACGCATTGAGCATCAGAGAAGACTAGACGTTAAGCATTTCTAACTTAATACTGTATGGTTATTTCTAAAAATAGATAATGCGTACATTCCAAAGAAAGACAACATGTTTGTTTTGAAGTGTTGTAAAAGATAATTCATTAATTTTTATGCCAAGTTACGAACGCCTTGACAGCGCAACTCATACCCTGACGGATGAATTTGCCCAGGTTTCACTTTTGCCGCCTGGTCACAAAAACTTTTTGCAATAAAGTTTGCGTACAAATAAATGAAGCAAGTACAAATTAATTATGAGCTCGTATGAAATTCTTTTACACTCGGAAAAGCAGCGTCGCGAATCTTAAAAATGTAATCCATCTCAAGCGGATCCGAAGCCTGTACTTCCCATAATTTTCATGAGGGTACAATCACTGCTGAAAGAGCCCGCGTAGACACTAGGGCCATGCAGGTGCCATATTCTCCTCTAGGTTTTGTTGTGTGTTTAGAAAAGTTTTTAACGATTTGGAGTACGAGGTACTCTACAATGGGAGAGCATAAAGCCGTCCCTAAGACCTGCATTATGCCGTTGCGTATAACCCTTGATGACATCTGGTTTCTTCCACCGATGTGCCTAATAGAATCGGTGGGCAAGAAAAAAAACTTTAGAAAATAGACCGCTCAATTTCTACACTTTGCTCTTCTATATATTCAAATACATATTCAAAATATGTACAGATATTCAAATACATATTCAAAATATATTCAAATACATGTTTTTGAGATACGTAAAAATAATTAGGAGATCCTCTTGTACCTTATGCAAGTTTCTTTCTTCTGAAAAACTAAAGAAGGACTTTCCTTGCAATAGAAAAAACTTGAGAACATGCTTTCAGTTTCGAAGTTAGGAGCTGGTAAATGAGGTGACCAGAAGTTTTTTGGGGTACAGCGCTTGCAATCTTGAAACCGTTGTGTTACTTGCGTGCAAGACCACCATTATTACCATGGTCGTGCCTACTGGGGAGGCCGCTCCCCCCCCCCCTTTTTTTTGTCACCTAAGAAAGGCGCAAAGTTTTCCCGATCTTTTTACTTGGCAAGGTGGGAGGGTGGGTGCAGTGATGAACATTTGCCCCTCTAAAGGGGAACCCTTCGGACACCTGCTGGTTAGTAAACTTACTATATATGACGTTTTAGGGCCCAAAAACGTTATAATGGGGCATGACGTGTTCGAGGGCTCCGGAAATTTCGCCAGTATGGCATTTTTTAACATGTGTTACATCGCCCAGTACACGCGTACCTCTATGGCATTTCGTCTCGGGAAATGCGGCCTTCGCGTCCGGGATTTGATTCTCGACCACTGTTAGTAAACTAACTACTGCTACACAATATTGCAACATACACTCACATGCTAGGAATGCATCCAAAAAACGACGCTGGTGACGCCATGTTGAAGTTTGCGCAAAAACATGTCGGTCCACAAAACATTTTGCAGGATGTGCACCGTGTGGCTCAGAGACGGAAAACTGTTGGGGGAACAGCAGTTGGCACACACCGTGGTGTCGAGACTGTCGGCACTCCTTCGTCTGGGGTGCTTTGCGCATGCGTGTATCATCTTTGCTATCGGCCACGTCTAGCTGAATTGCGATCCCCTCATGCGTTTTTCGCACTTGCGACAGCCGCTGATCCTACGAGCCAGCCACCGCCCCCCACTCGTCTGCTTCAGCTGTTCTGTGCACCACGAAAACTACGCAGCGTTGCCACCACGCAACGTTACATGAAAAAACGTTATGTTCCAAGCAATGCGCACGTCGAGTGAGAGTGAGGTGCTATCGCCTTATGCCTTATGATACGGTTTTGTTCTCATCCACCCCTGGCAGCTGCCTGATCGCGCTGATAACGCAGATGGAGCATCGCTCTAACCACCAAACGCGAAAAGCATTGGCATCGAAAAACGAGTCGTTCCGCGATTGCACTCTTGTATTTCGAACTGATAACGCTAGCACTATGACGCTGTCATTGAGACTCTATTCGTGCTTACCGCACTGTACTGTTTTGACAAGAAATGACGATAGGACGTGCTCTCCGAACAAAGCAGCTCTCGTTCTGAAGAACGAAGAATACTGCACAGCTCTTTATTTTTTTAGAATATTTGCAGAAATTTTATTGCGATAACGTACGTTTCTATGGACACTCTTGGGTCATTGGGACATGACTCACCATCCACAGATGAAAATGTATTACTGGAAATCTGAATAGTTTCAATGGGCATTAACTGGGATCAGCTGGTCCCAGCTGCAGGTCAACTGGTTTCAGCTGGGAATCAACTGGGAACAGTTAGCCTCAGTTGCAAGTGGTTCCAGTTATTAACTGGTCCCAGTTACAGCTCGACTGATTTTAGCCGGGAATCAATGGAAACAGTTGGTTCCAGTTGGAAGTGGTTCCAGTTAGTTGCTGGTCTCAGTTACAGCTCAACTGACCGTCAACGGGGACCATCGTCAATTGAACTGAAATCTGTTGGTCACAGTTATGTTCTAACTAGAAGTGCATCATGTCTTCGTAGTCGCGCTTCTCAGTGAAAGATGAAGAAAAAAAGTAGAACTCCGTTGTGTATGACGTAGAATCGTTGCACCTCAACAGATGCGCTTTATCCGAGTTTTTTTTTTTCGTCTATGCACACGGGAATGTACCGGACCACCAGACGCTAAAAGGGCATATACGACGATAAAATAATGAGTCTCAAGATTTGCGAATCTAGTATATTTATCTTTTTCCTCATTATCTGTGAGTCTCATTGACTCCAGAAAAATAATATTGCGAAATATTCAATTGTACATAGTGCGCAAACACATTACAATCAAACGTACGCTTGTTTTAGCTTCAGTAATTTCAACAGTATTGAGCTGTCGCCAGTATCCTTACGTCCATCGCGGTGACAATACGCAGGCGAAGTGGTCCCAATCGACCTCAGGTTGTAACATTAACGAATTATCTCACAGCGGGCATGCCTGCTTGAGAGCCTTGTGTGGTGCACAGGCACTATACTTCTGAACAACAACAGAAAAGCAAAAAAAACTAAACACAGTGCCGAGCCTGACGCTACTATGGCCGAGACTGCCGATACACTATAGTGCTGCAAACTGCAGCGCTAACGTGCATCGTACACCACCACAAAACAATGTGTTACCAGAAACATCTACCACTCTCTCCCGCTTCCTCTTTCAAGTTCTACCTGAATGGCCGGCAAACCGTCACTCTAGCTGCGTATCTAATCTTTATTTATTTAGAAATACTGTCAACCCTCTATTGAGGGTCATTACAGGAAAGGTACGGCACACTGTAGAAACAAATTGGGGATATAACTATACATATCCCAATGAGATAAACCAGATATATATATATATATATATAAATCATAAATAAATCATAAATGTAAATCAAGTAAATGCACAAATTCATTAACATCACCCGCATTGGCTATGTTACTCGGTAACCCATTCCGATCTTCAATGACATCGGGGAAGAAATTATGACGGTATGCCTTCGTTCGTGCCAAATAAGGTTGCACTACTTGTGTATGGTTCGTTCGCCCTCTCGCTTCGTTTCCCAGGTTGTTATATGTAGACATTTCTGTTCATTTTAAACTCGCCTTCTAAAAAATGAAAAGTTACTTTATTCTATTTTTGCGTCTGCGCTTGTGTAGCGTCTCCAGATCACATAGTTGTAGCTCAAATACTGTACAAACAGTAAAGTGTAATCAAACTGAAATATGAAATAGGCAAAAATAATTTATTGGGCGCTGATTTCGAAACTTTTAATGTAAGACGCGCACAGGAAGAAAAAAAATGTTAACATAGTGACGAGCAGTTCCGTACAGCCCATATTTGGCGAGGGCGCTAGCTACCGTGCCACAGATAGACACGGAAGCGCAGCACAGTTGTTCTTGATGAGGAAGAGTGTCACAAAACGAGCGCTAAAAAGAGCGCGCCGCCAAATCCTTGCGACAACGGGCGGTGGAAACGCCGCGAGGTAAAAAGAAAAAAAAAAGAAAGCAAACATCCAAGACTCCCGGGCGCGCGCTCTCCCCGCAGAAGCACGGCTTCGCAGACGAACCTCCTCACCCCACAGCGGCGGCCGGGCAAACGCTCGACCTTTCTAGAACAAAGGAGGCGTGGTCATACCGAGTTGACTCACCCGCCGGAGAGGGCATTCCAACCGTCTCGCCCTCTTCCCAGCCTTCGCTGCGTATCGCGCCGACGAAAGGACGAGAAAATTCTGGAAGGCGGCGCGGAACGTATTTAATCGAGCAGCCGAGACGAGAAAGCAGGAGGTGACGGAAGTTAACGCCGGAGCGCGTAGGAATTCCGCCGTGGAGTCGGCGAAGGTTCTGCCCGTAGTGACAGAACAGGAGGTGACGGAAGTTAACGCCAGAGCGCGTAGGAATTACGCCGTGGAGTCGGCGAAGTTTTTGGTCCGTAGGGACAGCTCGAGCTACAGGCAAGAGCGTGGGTTTACCGCTATCGAGCGAAGACGCGGGCAACAGCTGCGTGTGTGAAGCCGACGGATTTCCGGCGAAGAAGTTTGAAGCTTGGAGAGTGGCCTATTGAAGACGGGAGCTTTCCTGGAAGAGAAACTCCGGCGAGGTTTCCTGGAAGAGAAACTTCGAGAGCTGCGGAACGACAACAACGCCGGACTTTGAGTGAGTGATTCTCGGAAGAGTATCATTCGGACTTTTGTTCCAAGGACTTTGGACTGAATAGGTTTTCTATCTCTTTAGTCCTTAAGTGTCTTGGTTGTTCGATGCATGCGACTGCATTATAGTGCGTATCGTTGTCTGTGTCCGTTGTTTTGAGTGTGGCCGATTGTGTTGTGTAGTACGTTGATTGATTGGTTTGATTGGTGACATATTGTATGCAACTATTGTGGAGTGTGCATTTCTGTGTTTCGTTTTCGATCTGCGATTATTGAGAATATAATTTGTTTGTTTATCAACTCTCGACTCTGACTTGTTCTTTGGGCCACGACCGGCGTCTGCTGGCGCACCAAAAAGGACCACTTCAAAATTGTCCACGCTTTCGTGGTGCGGTTCGGGGGGCCGATACTTCGGCTCTTGGAATTAGCCCGGCGATTGCCTCCCTAATAAACGGGACAGGTGTGACAATTAATCTGGCGTCCGCGATTCAGGACCTTTTGGTGCACAGTGTGTCCAAAGTAGTGAGAAAGAGCCTCGAGTTGTTGATAGTGCTATCGGAAGGATTTTGTGTGTTGTTCAGTGTTCTCGTTAACGAGTGCAGGGGAGTGCTCCGATAGACTGATCTAGACAGATACTTTTTGCACGCGGCAAGGTTTTATTTGCGAGACACAATGGATCTCGAAAAGTTAGTTGCTCTTGGTGAAAAGATGGGTCTTTCTGGCGCCGAACTACGGAAGTGGGTCACCCAGAAGGAAAAAGAAGAAAAAGAGAGAGCCAAAGAAGAAAAAGCAGCCGAGCTGGAAAAAGAGAGGTTGGCGGTCGAAAGAGCCAAAGCGGAAAAAGAAGCTGAGGTGGAGAGAGAGAGGTTGGCGGCAGAGAGGGCGAAGGAAGAAAGAGAGCAGCAGTTGGAGTTGGAGAGAGAAAAGCTTGCAGCTGAAAGGGCGAAAGAAGAAAGAGAGCAGCAACTGAAGTTGGAGCTGGAGAGAGAGAGGTTGGCAGCCGAAAGGGCGAGAGAAGAAAGAGAAGCGAGGGAGCGGCAGCTGAAGGAAGAAAGAGAAGCGGAGATGGCTGAAAGGGAGCGGCAGCGGCAGCACGAGATGGAACTCGAGCGGCTCCGTTTTCAACAGCGAAGCGAAACACCCGTCCAAGCTAGAGTTGAAAGCAGCGAACGGGAAGATCACGGCTTCCGCTTGAACCCAAGCAAGCTGCTCGTAGCGTTTGATGAAAGGAAGGACGACCTTGACGCGTACCTTCACCGATTTGAGACGATTGCGAAGAGCCAGAATTGGCCGGAACAGCAATGGGCAACTGCTTTGAGTACTTGCTTGAGTGGCGAAGCGCTCAGTGTGTACGGCAGGCTAACGCCGACCGATGCAGCCAACTACGCAAAGGTGAAAGCGGCTCTGTTGAAGCGATTTAGATTTACCGTGGAAGGTTTCCGGGACAGATTTCGGACAGGAAAGCCAGCTGATGGTGAGACGGCTACGCAGTATGCCGCCCGACTTTGCCATTATTTCGACAGATGGATCGAACTTTCAGGGACAGCACAGGAGTACGATGAGCTTAGAGAGCTCCTAATTAGAGAACAATTTCTTACTAGTTGCCACCCAAGCCTGTCGCTGTATTTGAAAGAGAGGAAAGCTGAGTCATTTGAAGGAATGCTTGAATTGGCTGATCAATTCTTGGAAGCGCAAGGTGGCACAAATTTGGCCAAGGTAAAGAAGGAGTGTCCCGACGATTCGAAGAAATTGGCTCCCGAAGAAAAGAAGCGTGCACCAGAGAGCATTCCGCGATGTTTTCTGTGCAACCGAGTGGGTCATCGCGCGAAAAACTGTCGAACGATCTTTACGAGCCCTACGGTAGTGAAATGTTTTAAGTGTGGTCAGACTGGGCACAAAGCAGATGCTTGTCGGAACGGAGTGAGTCAAACTCACCAGGTATCCTGTGTTCAAGCGGCACCGAAATCTGATAATAATGCCGTCACTGATGGATTCGTAGAGTTGAAGAATGGGGAGAAAATTCCTATTGTTGGTGCTGTAATGTCAAAACAGCCAACCGGGGTTACGAAAGGAATGCCAGCGCTGCCTGGAAAAGTTGCGGGCAAAAGGTTACGGTGTTAAGAGATACCGGCAGTTCCACTGTTATCGTGAGGAGAAATTTGGTACGGGAAGGTGAGTTGACAGGCAGAACGAAACCGGTTTGCCTAATTGACCGTACGGTTCGGATGCTTCCCGAAGCAGAAATTGAGGTTAAGACCCCGTACTTCAGCGGGAAGGTTACTGCTTTATGCATGACGACTCCCCTGTATGACCTTGTCATCGGAAACATCGACGGGGCGCGAGGGCCAAGTGATCCAGAATGTTTGGGAGAAGACCCGAAGATAGAGTGCTCGCCAACACAGCGGCCGCGAGATACAGGGGAGGAGCATCCCGTAACGGATCTCACTAGAGCCCAAGGTGAAGCTGCGGCGCAAGAGACAGCGAAGGAGAAGACGATCGGGTCGAATAAGTTCACGGGCCGAGCAACTGGACGTACGTCGGCACGACCTCAACCGACTGACAGTGTAAAGGAGACGGAGTTGGCCAGCCGGGCAAAATGTAGAGGCATTAAACAGACAGGACCCGTCGAATGTAATGAAGCATTAACGGTGTCGGAAGAGACAACGATGGCTGAGACGACGCCTCAGATATCGTCGTTGGAAAGGGCTCGCCGAAAAAGAACGTGGAAGCACAAGAAGAGATCGAGCGAGCACCGCAAAAAGGGGCGCAAGCGCTGTTCGAAGTATTCAGGATAAGTGCTGAGGTCGAATCAGAATGTGTTTGGCAGTGTTGAGTGCCATATGTTGTGTTAATGTTCTTGTTATCCTGTGTCTCAAGTGGATGTCGAGCGAGTCAGTGTTCTGTGCGATGATGTGATGTAAAGTGTTGTATAATTGTTGTATAGACAGAACTTTGTACGTTTGTATTGTTTGGAATGTGTGATGAAGTGTTGTAGGCATGTACCTGTGGCTATATTTCATGCGTTGTGGAATTGAACTACCATGTAAGATTGTATTGCGTGATCTATTGTGAATGTGAAGTGTTATGAGCGACTGATGGTGTTACAGCCTGTGAGAGTGTGTGGTGACTGTTCGCGCTCGTTTGTGTGGTTTGAATATTATGAGATAATATTCTTAAAGTGGGGGGCAGTGTCACAAAACGAGCGCTAAAAAAGAGCGCGCCGCCAAATCCTTGCGACAACGGGCGGTGGAAACGCCGCGAGGTAAAAAGAAAAAAAAAAGAAAGCAAACATCCAAGACTCCCGGGCGCGCGCTCTCCCCGCAGAAGCACGGCTTCGCAGACGAACCTCCTCACCCCACAGCGGCGGCCGGGCAAACGCTCGACCTTTCTAGAACAAAGGAGGCGTGGTCATACCGAGTTGACTCACCCGCCGGAGAGGGCATTCCAACCGTCTCGCCCTCTTCCCAGCCTTCGCTGCGTATCGCGCCGACGAAAGGACGAGAAAATTCTGGAAGGCGGCGCGGAACGTATTTAATCGAGCAGCCGAGACGAGAAAGCAGGAGGTGACGGAAGTTAACGCCGGAGCGCGTAGGAATTCCGCCGTGGAGTCGGCGAAGGTTCTGCCCGTAGTGACAGAACAGGAGGTGACGGAAGTTAACGCCAGAGCGCGTAGGAATTACGCCGTGGAGTCGGCGAAGTTTTTGGTCCGTAGGGACAGCTCGAGCTACAGGCAAGAGCGTGGGTTTACCGCTATCGAGCGAAGACGCGGGCAACAGCTGCGTGTGTGAAGCCGACGGATTTCCGGCGAAGAAGTTTGAAGCTTGGAGAGTGGCCTATTGAAGACGGGAGCTTTCCTGGAAGAGAAACTCCGGCGAGGTTTCCTGGAAGAGAAACTTCGAGAGCTGCGGAACGACAACAACGCCGGACTTTGAGTGAGTGATTCTCGGAAGAGTATCATTCGGACTTTTGTTCCAAGGACTTTGGACTGAATAGGTTTTCTATCTCTTTAGTCCTTAAGTGTCTTGGTTGTTCGATGCATGCGACTGCATTATAGTGCGTATCGTTGTCTGTGTCCGTTGTTTTGAGTGTGGCCGATTGTGTTGTGTAGTACGTTGATTGATTGGTTTGATTGGTGACATATTGTATGCAACTATTGTGGAGTGTGCATTTCTGTGTTTCGTTTTCGATCTGCGATTATTGAGAATATAATTTGTTTGTTTATCAACTCTCGACTCTGACTTGTTCTTTGGGCCACGACCGGCGTCTGCTGGCGCACCAAAAAGGACCACTTCAAAATTGTCCACGCTTTCGTGGTGCGGTTCGGGGGGCCGATACTTCGGCTCTTGGAATTAGCCCGGCGATTGCCTCCCTAATAAACGGGACAGGTGTGACAAAGAGTCATGGCACGCACAATTCAAGTAGTTTGATAAGTGCTCGACAGTTTCATCAATGTAAGACATTGCGACTTCAGGCGACCGTCTAACGAGTGTGTTAGCCTGTGACAAGGCGGATATGTTGATCCATCGTGCTCGGAATTCCGCGCTGACCGCCTTGTCCGCAATGCAGCCGTTTCAAGGTAATTAATCTCTTCTGCTTCGAGTAAGTGGAGCTGTAGATATAATGCAACACAGAGTATTTTGAGAGTGCAGATTGTGGAACGTTGCCTTGTAAACAATGTTTTAGACTCTGCAGATTCGCGGCCATTTGTTTTCGAGCATGATAAAATATGAGTGTCGATCGCGCAATACAATTGTGTTTAACATCATGCTAAATAACTATGAAGTATACTCGTGCAGGCTTGTAGCTCTATCCAAAGAACTGTAAAATGGCACGCATTTGCTCGGTGATGTAATATCTTCAAACCTGCTGTCTGTGTGTGAGCTTCGGCTTTACTGTCAGTTAAGATTGGGATGATGGATGGAATCTCGATAGTTGAGATGGACACTACGACACGCTAAAGGACTGGACAGGCTCGTTTGCTCCTTTCCTGGCAAACTTCAGTTTATTTACACACTGACACTTATTTACAAGCAAAGGCGGGGGCGGCCACTAAACCGACCGCACAGTGTTGTAACGACGGTGTTACTTGCCGAGTCCTTCGTACACTCTACACCTCGACACCAACTTGTCGATGTAGTATCATCCTTGTATCAGAGTCGGCGCGAGCACGACGTCTGTCCCCGCTTCCCGATCTCGTTCTCGAGCACCTATAGCTCCCCTCCTCTCCATTTCTCTTCATTCAATACCTCCCGTTTCATCTGAGAGCGTATCGGCGACGAGCCCCTACTCGATGCTACACCAACGCAGCAAACTCTCCTTTTCTCAAAGACGGGTCTCCGCCTCTGCCCGCCTCTGCGTTCCCACGCTTTGCTATCCTCATCCTCTTAGGCAGAGGGGCCTTTCAGAATCTTTTTCTAAACACTCTTTGGGTAAATGCTAGAAGCACACTTGCTCTGGGCCCACTGCACCATAAATATACATAACTTTTGCATAGTATAGGCCGGCAATTACAATGCTATCCTGCGTCATTCTTGGGAGAAGCGTGGTGTCCGCTAAACACTTGTAGCGAATTTCATGTTGCATTCAGTGGCTGTCGACGATGAAGAATTACACCTGAAGTCGGTATGTGTCGCATTTATTAGGTGATGAAGAACAATCTTTTCTAATGTGTTTGAGCAATGAATGATTCACTGGTTGCGTGATTCGCATTGTCTGATTCCCCATTGAACTTATATTTGCACAGGTCTGGCCGGACAGTATCACCCACCTGCCAATTTCGCCGAGAAGTGGAAAATATTGACCTTTATTTTTTGTCATGTCGAAGGTATTCTCGTATTAGAACTCGACTTCTCTTTACTCCTCTTTCAAAAATAGGCTTGACCGAATTGGAGGAAAATGTTTCAAGCTTCAGTGCCTCAGGCTTGAGATATTGCCACAGGGATGCCTTTGCTGCCGTATGCAATTTGATTTTACCTACTCAACGAGTACCGCTTGTTCTGGTATTTAAAATTTGTAATTTCAACAAGGTAAAATATAACTAAGTTCTTTGAAAATGTTCCTACCTGGTTTATACGACAGTCTCGAATACAAGCTCAGAAATATAATAGTTGTAGTGTAAATTTAATGTATTACGTATAATGCCATATTATTTTATAGTTTAAATTTAATGTATTACGTATACTGCCATTCTATTTAAATATTTTAAGTGACCTAACATTCTTAATATAGCATTTAAAAGTCTCAACGTTACACTCTTGGCCGATCCCCCAAAGTGTGTGAGTGCCATATATTGCAACAAGATCATCGGCATATCACAACACTACGTATTATGAAACACACACACACACGCACACACACACACACGCGCGCGCGCGCGCACGCACACGCACACACGCACACACACACGCACACACACACACACGCACACACACACAATCATGGAGAGTTTTTCGCACCTGACCCTTCGATGTATTATCCGCAGTGTAAATTCTCTCCTTACACTGCCGCTTTATTTCAGAATGTTACTGTTTGCTCCAGCCAACTTTCGGTTGTGTAGAGCTGAAATAGGCACTGTGAATTTGCGTTCTGTTGCTATTTCATGTAATATTTTGCCTTGTTAACTTTTATGCGTTCTGTTAGTGCGCGTTTTGATTCTATTTCTCGTGATATATTCTTATGTTATCAAATGTGTTTTTGTATTTATATCCTGCCTCTTGTACCTGTCCTGCTAGGACCAGTTCTCGGTCTGCAGTATTCAAGAAATAATAAATAAATAAATAAATAAATAAATAAATAAATAAATAAATAAATAAATAAATAAATAAATATGGTGTGGGAGTGCCATAATTTGAGTACCGAGCCCAGACGGCGTCAAGAGGCCATGGTCTTCCGGACTAGGAAGTCCAACCACTACAGCGACTTATTTATCATCAATAAATGTTTTATTCTCTCTCTCTTTCGCACAAGTGTGTGTGCTACTTTCAGAAGCGTCGCCCTCAACAGTGGGCTGAACTTCTGTTTGAAACCTGTTTTCCACTCTAAACGAAAATGTAGTGCTCTTAGCAGAACACTTCTCTGCAGCAACAAACTGATTTTTTTTTTAGAGTAAATGCGGCAGCAATGAACTCGAGCACTGCTTCCCTCCTTACCCCCTTCCCCAGTACAGGGTAGCCAGCCGGTCTGAAAACTGGCTAACCTCCCTGTCCTTCCTCTTTCAATCCTCCTCCTCCTCCCACTGTGCTCGAATTCACTAGTCTGTTCGTCGTCTTGTAGCAAGCGGTCACCATAGCAACAAGTGAACATAAGCAAGGCTGATCAGGTTGACCGGAGACTACAGCGGAAACCTTTTATGGCACTTCCGGTACGAAAAAACTAAAGCATTACCAAAGCTTCGTAGCATTCATAGACCCACAAAATCTGCCAGAGACCAGCAGTGATGCTTATTTGTTTTCAATATAAAAAGAAGACTATTTTGCAGTGGATGGAACTGGTTTAATCAGTTCATATCACGTTTACTCAATTTCACCCGTATTGGAGTCATCGATTTTTCATACATAAGGCCACAAGCAGCAGAATGAAAGCATGAACGAGTTATCTAATATCTGCAGCATAACTCTGCTCGTTAAACCTTCAAACAAGCCTGTCGGGGGAGTGGTGCCATCTTCTTGCGTAGTATAACACTTCTTCCTAGTTTATCATGGCCTCCAAGACCTCAAATAAGCCTGCTTGAGGAGTGCTGCCATCTTTTAGCACTGTTAGACAGTTTTTTCGAGTTCTTTAAGGCCTTCAAGACCACAAGACGCAACTGCCGGTTAATCAGCAAGCGCGCCGTTTTCAAGATAACGCCGCTCCTTCCCCTTTTAAGAGAGTGTGCCTGAAGAGTGCTGATATCTGCTAGCAAAACATAACAGTTCTTCCGAACTTATTTAAGGCCTCAAAGACTACCAACACTCGGATTGTCACTCTCGAAGGACATGCTTTACTGCCATGATTTGTAGGTTTGCAAAGTATGCGTTGCCATTCACGATCTTTTTTTTTTGGTTTTGTTGTAGACGGTAAATACTAAAGAGGCTTGGAAACAACTCAATTTGTTGAATGTCTAAGCCCAAGTTTTGCTTGCTTGCTTTGTAATCCCGCGCCATGCTTCATGGTAGTTCAGTGTTTGCTTTGACGTAAACTACATTCATAGATGTATAGTTCGGCAACAAGTGAGGCTGCGTAACTCAAAACAGCGCCTATATCAGGGCGCATGATTTCCAAGCCAGGAGAGCACAAAATGTCTCAGGCCTATTTTCGTTTTATGTGATTGACCGATAGCGTTGCCATCTGACTGGCCTGCGTGACCTTTTTACTTGGGTCGAGAGGTCTGTACCGGGAGGAGTGGCTAACGACTAGGAGGGAGAGGCTTCGAGTATTCTTTCAGGGAAATGTCGGAATGCCGAAGGGCAAGAACGATGTACCACATATTGCCAACCACACGTAGTGGGTCGACTGCAAAAGCGGCTCTACCATCTGGAGGAATAAAAGAAGATTTGCGTGTCTCTTCTCGGCTCGAGAGCCAGCCACGACTGACGCATCGTCCTAGAGCTAGCTACCCGGTCGTTCAATATATCCCCCAGTACTTGTGACTCATCGTGACAATATTGCGATTATGAATGCCGGCATACCTGTGCTGTGCAACTAAGTATATACATGAGTACTTTGCGCTAAATGTTCGCGCGAATACAACTGTTAATCTCTACTAATACTCACTGAAAATCTTACGGTATTACTTACGTATACATGTTATAATTATGACCCATTCTCCTGTGAATGTCACATGCTGAAAATTTAGTGGTCTTCAGGGAGCCAATTCAACCGCTTATAGAGACACATTTTGCAAGGTAAAACATCAAGAACTTTCCGGAAAAAAGGCTAGCAGGTGTAAATTGTATACTTTTCAAGTATGCGGTGCCAGTTTTCGTCCAGCTACAAGAAAGTTACTCTTCGCCAGTGCGAAGACGAAATTGCTGTGAATCAAAATGCAAGTCAACGAAGCAAGCTCGTAAAAGCTGGACGTTGAGAATAAACAAGCCGTGTCCTTGCCCAACCTTATTTACGTCGGTGCAGAAGAAACAAATCGTGAATCGCAACGCAGAAATTGCAAACCTGCAACTGATAGCAGTAAAGCATGTCCTTCGAGAGTGACAGTTTGAGTGCTAGTTGTCTTCGAGGCCATGACGGATGCGGACGAATCGTTTTACAGTGCAACAAGATGGCAGCACTCCTCGGGCATGCTCGCTTGAAAGGGGAAAGAGCAGCCTTATCTTGAAAACGGCACGCAACTGGTAGGTGTTCTGTGGCGACGATTCCATGTGGTGGCGTAACTGGTAGGTGTTCTGTGGGCGCGCCCGCTGGTCTACCGGCAATGAATCGACAATCTTGATACAGACACGAGGCGCGATTCAAACTGCAGCACTGCGTGTATGGTCGCGATGAGTGTGCGCCGCCGCCATGGTTCAGAAAAATTCGTTTCTCACTTTATTTTCATTTTTATTTTCGCATTCCCCGCCGCTGTAGCTTGGGGACGTAATACCAAATGTAGGCTTTCTTTCCCTGTAGCTTTAGAACGGGTGACAGCTCTCAGTGCAAGCACGAAAGGCATATTTTTTCCCAGTGTACATTGCCACAGCTCCTTAAAAAAACGGTCATCTTCGTGCGATTTGCGGAGTGCAGCAGGTCCATTAGCAAAACGGCTAATGCCGTTCTAAAGCGAAAGAAAAGTACGAAGCATGGATCAATGCCTTTAAATCGAAAACGCGTGCATCTGGAGACGTGTCCCTCACAGTGACATTGACGGTTTATAAGAAGAAAGGCTGAATAGGCAAAAATAACAGGATGAAGCAGAAGCAAGAATAGAATGTATTTTCATTGAAAATGTCAAGTATTAACTTATCAGAGGACTTTGTCTTACGACACACACGCACGCACTCTCTCTTTCTCTCTCTCTCTTTCTTTCTCTCTCTCTCTGGAGGAAATTTCGCACCACAGTCTTGACTATGTTCGGAAGTGTCGCCTCTCAGCAGAGGGCAGAAGCGCTGTTTGAAAGTCGTTTGCAGCCCTCAATCGAAAATGTAGCCTTCTCAGTGGAACAGCTGACTGCAGCAAGAAATCGCAGTATCATATAAA
The DNA here is from genome assembly GCA_013436015.1 of Rhipicephalus annulatus. Lineage (NCBI taxonomy): Eukaryota > Metazoa > Arthropoda > Arachnida > Ixodida > Ixodidae > Rhipicephalus > Rhipicephalus annulatus. Next base: position 53,771 of record WOVY01006740.1, read on the forward strand.
GTAAACGCCGCAGCGGCGGACTCGGGCAGAGACTCCTTCTGTGCTCGAGTATACACACAACTTAGTTCGTCACCTTGTTGCAAGTTGCCGGCATCACTGCAAGCTGCTATAAGCAAGTCTGTTCAAGTCGACCGCAGACTGAAACAAAAATCTTTTTGGCGCTTCCAGTGCGGCTATACTGAAGCATTGAAAACACTTCTTCACACTTATGGACTGACAGCTAGCACAGAGCAGCGGGAATGCTGTTCGTTTTCTGAAAAAAAAAAATTCATCGGAAGCAGGAAGTGGTTTGATCGGTTCATAAAACGATTGCTAGTTTCCGCCTGTAAAAATCGATTATCGCAATTTCAGGCCTGACCAATCCGACTAAAAAAATATATAAACGAGTGATCTAATGTCTTAAGCATAATGCTACTCGTCAACCATTCGAACAAGCCCGCCTTTGGAGTGCTGGCATCTTTTTGCAGCATGAAACAATTCTTCCGAGTCTGTTACGGCGACAAGACCGCAAACAAGCCTGCCTGATCAGTGCTGCGTTCTTCTGGCGCAGTAAAACATGTCTTCCCAGTTTCCTATGGCCTCTGAGACAGCAAACAAGCCTGCCTGAGGAGTGCTGCCATCTTCTCGCACTAGTACAAACCAGTTTTTGATGTTTGATATGGCCTTTAAGAAAACAAACAAGCCTGCCCGAGCTGTGCTGCTATCTTTCCGCACTGCTGCCAAAAAGTTAATAAAGCTTATTATAGCCTTCAAAACCAAAAACGAGCCTGCTTGAAGTGTGCTGCCATCTTTTTGTACTACTGCAAAACAGCTTTTTTATGTTTGGTATGGCCTTCAAGATTTCCAACATCAATTTTCCAGTAGATCTGCAAGCGCGCCGTTTTCAAGATAACGCTGCTCCTTAACAGTTTCAACTCGCCTGTGAAGTGCTGCCATCCTCTAGCAGAGCAAAAGAGTTCTTCCGGTTTTTTTAAGGCCTCCTAGACTACCAACACCCAATTTTTCCATTTCGAAAGACATTAGTGAGTATTATGTGTTGTAGGCTTAATGTGGGCATTGCCAATTCCATTCTTTTTGTTTGTTTTGCCGCGGACATAAATGAGGTTTGCGAAGGTCCCAGCTTGTTGAATGGAAAGTCAAGCTTTTGCTGGCTCGCTTTGAAGTCCCGCGTTTTGAATCACTGCAGTTTAGCGCTCCGGTTGACGTAAACAACGCTCGTAGTTGAGTGACAAGTGTGCAAGTGAGGCTGCGCACTTGAAAAGGGAACGTTTAACACTGGCCAGACCATTAATGGAAAGTATATATTTTTTTAATAAAGTTGTTGATCGTCCTCAAGGCTTAACTGTGCTCTAAACAACTTGACTCGCTCCCTGAAGACCCCACACTTCGAACATGTGACATTCGCTGAATAATGGTGCACACGAGATCGTGAATATAACATACGCGTATATGCATCCGTAAGAGATTTTGGAGGAATTCGATGAGAGTTACAGAATATTTACCATTACAAAATTATTGTAACGTGAACAACCTCGTAACAATTACATAATTTTTTTACAAAATAAAAAAAGAAAGCATGATTCTTTTAACTTGAAATTTAACAGGTTTCGCATACAGTGGAAAGAAGGAAAGCTTCAGAGAATAAGAAATGGCATGGTGAATGAAGAACCTTCTAGAAATGTGCTATCGAAGTATGTTTCTAAGTTTTACGACCACAAAAATCATGGTTTTATAATAAGGCAAGCCATCCACCACGCTGGAGTCATGGCGATGGCGCTCGGCTGTGGACCTTGGGGTCACTGATTCGATCCTGGCTGCGGCAGCCCCATGTAGATTGTGGCGAAATGCCAGAGTTCTGAGTGCTGTGTGACGCTGTGGACTGCAGAGTGAGAAAGAGAGAGAAAGAAAGAAAGAAAGAATGTAAGAAAGGTAGTGGTTAATTGATTGATACGTGGAGTTAAACCTCCCAAAACCGCCATATGATTCTGAGAGACGCCTTAGTGGAGGGCTCCGGAAATTTCGACCACCTGGAGTTCTTTAACGTGCACACAAATCTGAGCCCACTGGCCTACAGCATTTTCGCCTCTATCGAAAAACAAAGCCAGGCAGGCTAACTGTGTTTGTAATCTATTTTTCGTGTGTGTGGCCGAATGGCATGCCCTTTTTTTGGAATACTTTTTGTAAATTAATCCCAACTAGTCTTTGGCTAGGAACTTAGATGCAATTTTTACATTGTTGTATGGTGTAAACTATTTTTATGTCGATAAAAATAATTCAACTAGACATATAACGCACCCCGACTCAAACAATGCAACCCTGTAAAACTCTGTGTGATGTAAGCACGCAATTAAGAATAACATATTGTTAAAATATCTCATGCGATCCACCGCAGTGTTTCTGATAATGACATCGGGAGCTGAGAAATGTAAAATTCCGGCTGCCATTATTTTATGTCAAGCGGTTGGGCGGGATGTCCGGATGATATTGTGACCTGATTTTAGGAAAGTGCACCGAATTGCAAATACACGGGTGTGCTGTGATTACGCCTGCGCTGAAGTGTCATCTTTTTGGTGGCCAATCAAACCCATGTCGTTTAGTTTGGCAGTATAGTGTCTTAACATCAAAGCTACTGCAGCATAGGTTGTGTGAATTAGGAGCCACCACGCACAGCTGAACATGTCACGTTAACAGAATAACTAAATGAGCAACTAAACATTTACCGGAACCATACCAGTGTGGCCTATAGCGTTATAATATATATCATTTAAATCTTGCAAATATGTCTGTGTTACACATTGATCGAAAAACGGCACTAAAAGCTTTCTTGTGGCTGAAATTCGGGACAAAGGCTTCGATGTTTACTAACAAAAACTTTCAGCCATGTTAAGCCAGTGGCACTTCAATAAGCGTTTTCACGTTTACTCACAACCAACGTAAAGACGCATGTGCAAAAGGCTTAACCTCTGGCATTGAGCAAGCGTTAAAAGAAGTAGCGCAGAGTGCGATGTGCACGCTGGCGTGCTCTTCAAGGCCCTCGAAAATTTACGTGGACTTAGAGCGACGTCGTGCGATTCGTCGGCGTGCCGAGCGCAGATATCGGCGCACCAAGTCCACTGAAGATATCCGCATCGCAAGGTGCATGCCAAAGAAGATCCAGCACCGTATGGATAAACTGGAGTTCCAACGGTGGGCGAAGTTTTGCCATTCTCTAGACCCTCGCAAACCACTCTCTCGAATACGGCGAACCGTACGAGGCCTACGCACATTTCGCGAACAACGTTTTCCGTTTAAAGAGCTGGCAATTTTCCAACGTAGTAAGGACATCGAGATAGCGGAAGATTTTTGTAGGCTTCGTCGCAATCATGGACCCACAGCAGCTGCCACTGACCGGTGTGTGGCAGGTGCTGTGAGTCCATGAGTGTGACGAAGCTTCAGTAATGCTTTTGCTTTGCCGTACTGGAAGCGCCACAAACAATTTACGCTACAGCTTCTGATCAACCTCGCAAGCCATTCTAATTCGTCTTCGATATAAAAAGAAACCAATTTTACTGAGGTTCGAATAGGTTTGATCAGACCATACACGGTTTGCTATATCCCACCAGTATTGGAATCGTCATTTATTCGAACTTCATGCCACAAACAGCAGAATGAGCGAGCGATCTAATATCTTCAGCATAACGCTGCTCGTTAATCCTTCAAACCAACACATCTGGGGAGTGGTGCCATCTTCTTGCACAATAAAACAATTCTTTCGAGTTTGTTAAGGCCTCAAAGACCACAAATAAGCCCGCTCGAGGAGTGCTGCCATCTTGTAGCGAATAAAACAGTTTTTTTTTAGTTAACTGAGGCCTCCGAGACAACAAGCAACAACTGCCGGTAGAACAACAAGCGCGCCGTTTTCAAGATAACGCTGCTTCTTCCCCTTTAAAGAGAGCCTGTCTGAGGAGTGCTGCCATCTACTAGCACAGCATAAAAGTTCTTCTGAATTTGTCACGGCCTCTAAGACTACCATCATGTACGTTGTCGCTCTCGAAGGACATGCTTTGCTGCCATGAGATGTAAAGTTTGCAGTGGATGCATTGCCATTCACGATCTTTTTTTTGTTTTGTTTTGCCGCGGATGGTAATTACTAGGCAGCGTTGGTAACAAATCAGCTGGCTCATTTTCTAAGCCCAAATTTTGCTTGCTTGCCTAGTAATCGCGCGTTATGGTTTACGGTAGTTTAGTGGTTGCTTTGACGTAAACTACATCCATAGATTCATATTTCACCAACAAGTGAGGCCGCGTATTTCAAAACGTCACCTATATCACGGTTTAATTTTTTGCAGTTCAGGAGGGCACAAAATGTCCGAGGACTATTTTTGTTTCCTGTGACTGGCCACAACACACCTTTTGAGACTGTAGAAGGCTTTCGAAAGCAACTGTGCTGGTTGCTATATTCCTAAAGCGTGCTTATATTGCTGTCCTCTTGGTGTCCTTTGCGTGACACGCGAATGTGAATTTCAAAAGGACGTAAATCTGCTGAGTACGACAGAACGTCGAGTCTCGCACTCATGGTATGATGCCACGTAGCTGAAAACGAATCTGCGTGACAAATATACCAGCAAAAAGCAGGTTCGCAGGAGCGCCCGCTTCTCGTGGATAGCGTTGCACCGAGACGCAAAAAGAGACACAAATTCTGACTTCGAGCTGTGTAGTTTCGTTTTCACCTTACGGGGTCATCTGTCCCCGATGTTGTTGTTGGCTCTGTCATGCGGAAATGGCAGGTGCCGTATCCATTTATCACTGCAAATAGTATTCGTGACGGAGCCTGCTTCGTCGGACTACTCCGCATGGAAGTGGCATTTGGTAATGTTCATTAGCTCATTTGTGTTTTTCTCTAGGCGCTGAATGCTGTTGAAGAGTGTTCAAGAGCCAAACACTGAATTCAATAATGTTTCTGGTATCAGTCACGCCTAACGTCCACAGAATTTTGCAGCGTGCCCGCCTTTTCAGTATGTCATCTTACGTGAACTTCTGGTTCGGTGTACTCGCAAAGAAATGAGGAGGCCTTTCCGGCAGTAACCGCACACTACATCATGAAGGAGAGACAGGACGTGAGTTAGTCATCTCACAATTTCGTCTCGTACTGCAACAATGATATACTGCATATGATACTGCAACGATGAGTAGGAATCGATGATATGCGGTATATGCGATGATATGCGATGATATATGATAGACGAATGAGGAAGGTTTGCAGGCCACTTTAAAAAATCAACGCAACGTTGTGAAGCGTACGTAAATAATGCCGTACATAACTTCTATCGTTGATTATCATGGTTATCATGTTTGGACGTGTCATTTACCTATGTTGTCTATTCACGTCACGTGATACCAAATTTGGTACATGTAGAACTAGCGAAACGTACCCGAACACGCTATGAGCGTAGCATGTGGTCATGTTTGACATGCCACGCATGTCATGATTGTCATGTTTAGATGTGTCATTTACGTTCGTCGTTCAGTCACGTCGCGTTATATCAAGTTTGGTGTATGCAACAATATTCGTAAAAACACTACGAAGGTAAAACGCGGAAACTACAAATAGCCTGCGCGAAAACGCAGTGAAAAATCCTTCGAAGGTGACACGCAGTTTACTCCGGTTACCCGAAGTCAAATGCCGGTAAAAAGTACTCTTGTTGAAACACGCAAATATTCTAGCCAGCCGGAGAAAAAACTTGGCCCTGGAGGCTCTGAACAAAAATTTCTGCGACAAGGAAGGTTCCTAGAGGACAGGCATTTTACTCTTAGCTGACAGTATTTTTTTTACAGTGGACTTGCCATGTCGTTGCTAAAAACAAGCAACAAACCTAAACACACCGGAAATATTCTTTGTTTAGGCGGCAACTGAGATGCCTGCCGCGTTTGGCCAAATAGAAATTCCCTAAACTATGCGGCTAATGCAGAATCTGACGTAGGCGATGTACTCTTGTGTGACAATGTTATGAGCCCAAACATCAAAGGTTGAGTGCACATAAAAAGACAAAAGTTCCGGAGTGAGTGAATAAAAACTTGATTAAGAACGTCCGGCGGTATTCAGCGGGGTGGGGCTAAAGCACCCCAGCCTAGGGGACGGCCTCGAGTCCTTGGACACGGGCGGCTTCCTGGGCATGCTGGACTGCCCGCAGTTAATCGACGAGGTCGCGGCTGAGCAGAGCTGTCTCCCGTCGTGCCTCGCGCTTAGAGACTGCCATGTCTGTCCGGTTCATCGAGGACTGGTGCATGCTACGGGTGCACTCCCACAACCTGTGCTGCAGCATCGCTCTAGCTCCACACGCTTTACAGTCATCGGATGAATACATGTCTGGATAACAGAGGCGTAGGATCACTGAGTTCGGGTACGTGTGAGTCTGTAATTGTCTCCAGGCAACCTCCTGTTTCTTGTTTAGTTTAATAATAATAATACTTTATTCTGGCATGTGTACACAACAGTTACGTGCCACCGAGATGAGGCAAAAGGGAACAGACGAAACTGCTTCCTGACTAGGCCTACATCCCGGCTCGTGAACAAAAAAAGGAGTGAGACATATACTCGTGTAAACAGTTTCATGAACAAAAAACAAAAACAAGGCCAGCGGTTGAGTTAAGCGAAAAACATCCAGCACAGCACAATTCATCAGCATCACTGTAGAGAAGTCATGGAATTGCAAGCAATTTCGCTATAAAAGTACGAAAACCTATAAAAACCATTTCGTGTTGACATTTCCATCAGAATAAAGTTGTGAATAGATTTAATGAATGAAGAGGTGCAACAGTATCCATCCTAATTCCGAATTCAAGTGGAGCTAACAATGTGCATAGCTTAACGAATGAAACGCAGTGAAATACAACCTGGTGAACAAAAGTACACATCGCAAGTGGCAAAACACATTGCATCAAGCCCTTCATCCTGGATCGAAGAGTAATCTTACTTTCTTTTTAAAATGATGTACAGATCTGTTTATCTGCGATAATTCTACTACAGAAGGAAAATTCTTACATGTATCTACTAATTGATGGTCAAGTGTTTGGGTACCATAATTTGTTCTAGATCGTGCTGAAACAAGTGACGTCCTTCGTAAGTTATATTCAATGTGACGAGTGAGGTACATATTGCTGAATGAAGCAAAATTTTCTTTTATACGATTATAAATAAGAACCATCACTTTAAGTTTGTCGTGTGGTAGTGGATATTTGCATCTGTTCAGTCTGTAGTGTTGGGTGATATCTCGGAAAGCGGTCGTGCGATCCCCCCCCCCCCCGTTCACTCCCACATTGTCCTTGATATCTGCGAGTCATCGGGGTGTCCGGCAGGTGCCACAGCACGGCGTACAAGGCCTCGAGCAGCGGCGTGGGCAGTTGCGCTGCCCGCGAGTGGACGATCTGTGTGGGCGGGGGTCCATACGGGGAAACCAAAAGTTCCGAAAAACTCCCCAAAAAACGGATAATTCACTCTCAGAGGAGTGGCAGCACGAAAATTGCTTCGGTGTCTGAATGCTGTCATGTTCTGTAATTGAATCTGCGTTTTCCTGTATTACACTAGAAGGGTTCCAGAAGTAAGCTCCTGCATTTGCCTTGTATCACTTTTTTTTTATTTCTTCCTTCTCTACCGTGACGGGCCCCGTGTATTTCTTCGACAGCTGCACATGGGCTTCAAACTCAACCTCAGCGCTCTTGTTGTGCACGAGGCTTCTGAATGTAGCCAGAAACGTGGTGCGAAGAACTCCGCACGAGTGTTTTATTTGGTCCTTGCGATGTCAGGTGTTGTGCGGAAGTATTGACATTTTGAATAAACTCGGTACTCTAAAGTTGCTGTTTATGGGACACGTTTATTAACATAACCATCGACGTCATATTCAGGCATATGTATAACACAATGCACGTGGTTTTCTTGTTCAATGTGTCAATCCCTGCAACGTATTTTTTCTTCGCTTGAGAAAGGCGGTGGTGATAACCGTTAACCCTTGCCGTGAGTGGTCTTGCTACACTTCCGTCACCACATGAAAATGACCATTTCTTAATAAACCCTGCCAATGTAGGCAAGATGAATATTCCTTCGGTGCCCGCCTTTAGGGCCGACGCCAGTTGCAAGCGAACAGCAAAGCCATCGATATTAGTTGTAACAGCGGTGTAGAACGGGAAAAAAAATAAAGTGAAAACGTACTTTTTGAAAACTATCGCGCGGCCGCTTATCGCGGCTAGACGCGAAATGATGCACATTACGTGCGCCTCGTGTGTACAATCAAGATAGCCGAACCACTGTTGGTGGGTGGTAGTGGTTAGAATGAAGAGGAAAAAGGCACCTCATTTCTGTCTGCCTTCAGGCGACACGGCGCAGTGCCTTATAGGGGTGGGGAGAAGGAGGGATAAAAAGAATAGAAGGAAAATAGACGGAGAAGAAGACAGCCAAGCGAGAGAAAAAAGAAGGAGATGGGAAAGTGGGGATCCGGTCGAAGCAGTCCAAGGGCGGGGCGCCACAATGCGAGAGCTGCACGGCTTCAGGAGACCGCGGAGGGCGAACCAGTCGGCGGGAGCTACGCTGAAGTCGGAGATCGCGAGGGCACAACTGTCCAGCTTGAAATCCTGCGAGCGAATCGAACCTCTGTTGGAAGATTACAAAGCGTGCCTCGTTCAAGATTACGCTACCCTTTCTCCTTTCACGGAAGCGTGCCTGCGGGGTGCTGCCATCTTCTGGCATGAAGGAACACTTTCTTCCGAGAATAATATGGCCTTCAAGACGGCTAACACAGAGAGTGTCGACGTCGGAGCACAAGCTTTACCACTAATTTCGGCGTTGCTATTCACGACTTTTTTATTCACAGGGTCAGTTTTATTTGCGCTGTTGATTTATTGTGATCTGTGTTCTAGTGCCTTTTTCTTTGGAGGCTTCTTGTATATTTGTTTGTTGTCTTCTTTCGCAAATGCTTGGTCATCAACCAGACAGAGGGACACTTGAATTGAATGAATCAAACAACTGAGTGCTTTCTTCAATTTCGTTCATTTTACCTCTGATGAAAAATACACAGCAAGGGTTCTGTGGTGTTCGAAGAGAGTTCAATCATTTAGCCAAAGCATGGCGTCAACAGCAGAGAATAAATAAACACCAAAATTAAGAAGAAAAACTTGCGGAATACAAGTTGCGGAATGCTGTTTGCGGTTGCGGAATGCTACAGAATATGCAGCACCTTGTCTCTACTATCAAGATTTTCGATTCATTGCCGGGAAAGTAAGCCCCGCGCCGTGTTTGAAATGCCACCCCCTTCTTGTTTCAAGCCAACCCACCTGAGGAGTGCAGCCATCTTCTGTCAAAAAAAAAAAACGCTTCTGGAAGCCGCGGTATGGCCTCGAACATAACTAGAACCCAGATTCTTAATCTCGAAGCACATGCTCTTGCACTCTGCGTTGTAGGCCTACAATATTTGCGAAGCCTTTCGCACTTTTTAAATTCACACGGTCAGTTTTATTCGCGCTGTTGATTTCACGCGATCTGTCATAATGCGTCTCGTTGTTTCTCGGCTTTTTGTACATTTGTTTGTTCGCTTTCTTCTCAAACGTTAGCTTTTCAGCCGTGCATACCCGCTTATTCTGAATATATCAGACAACCCAAGTATTGTCTTGGGATTCCCGTGCTCTAGCGCTACGGGGAAAAAAATACACAACACGACTGCTGTGTTTTCATGAAAATTTAAACAACTAACCAACACGTGGCGCGATAGCTGAGAATAAATAAACAACGAACCAAATAAATGGTAAAAAGAACCTTCTCATCCGGCATACTAAACTTCCGTCAAGACGAAATAACGATATTCGTAAGATACTTCCAAAGTAAAACGCTTAATATTCAGATCGCCTGAGTGGAAAACCAGTGAAAAATAAAATGGAGTGGCCACGCAATCACTCCGGTTACCCGAAGTCAAGTGTCGGTAAAACGCACACCGGCTGCACCAAGCCATTTCTCTAGAAAGCCGGAATCGGATCTTGGCTCTAGAGGTTCAAAAACGCCAGGCCTACGCGCAAGGCACAGCACAGCGGCAGCTAAATCATGAAGAGGAGCCTTTCAGAGTCTTTTCTAAACACTTTAGATAATTGCTAGGAGATCACTTGCTGGGTAGCCACTAAGCGTTAAATATACATATATTCTGCATAGTAGGCGTGCAATCACTATGTTATCCATCATAATTGTCGGGAGAAGCGTGGTATTCACTAAATACTTGTAACAAACTTTGTGTTGCATTCAGTGGCTGACGACGACGAAGAATTACGCCTGAAGTACGTATCCCCCAGCGTGGGTATGCGCCACATCATCAAGGATCTTGACTTGACTTGACGTATGTGCCAAGGTTTAGAGCTGATGAAGAACAAGCTTTTGGAATGTGTTGGAGCACTGGACGACCCACGCGCTGCGCAATTCGCATTGTGCGACGCCTGGTTGTTTCTTCGCTGTTCGAAAACGTTTTATTACTCATATTCACGCGATTAGTTTCCCGACATCAAGCCTGCCTAAGGCAAGTTTATGAATAAATGCCAAGTTTCGGCGTATCGCTAAGCGGTAGAATACTGGGCTGGCACGCAGTGAACCCTGTTTGGAATCTGACGGTAACTTGCCAGTAGTGATTGATGTTTCAGATTTTTATCGCATTTTGTGCGATAATGGTTACGGACGCCGGCGGGAGTGGACAACTACGGCACTGCGCGTGACCCGTGTTGTCAAGTCATGACAGCTTTCGCTGTAATATTACACCGAATGGGGACGTTCCTAGAGCACAGGTATTTTACTTCCAACTGGCAGTAATTTTCTTCTGCATTGTCCATCTTCTTTCTTCGCTTAAAAACACCAACAAACCTTAATGCACCGTCGACAATCCTTGTACAGGAGTCTACTCGTCAGCCTACCGCGACTTACCAAATATGAATCGCTTAAACGACGACTAATGCAAGATCCAATGTAGACGGCGTTCTTTTGCGTTACAATGTTATCATCGCAAATTACAAAAACCACATGAAAAGATGGGTGTTTCGGAAGTGTGATGGAGAACGAAGAAGTCGATCTTAGGGGAGTGGCAGCACAAGAACTGCTTTGGTTTGTGAAGCTGTCATGTTCTATGAAATCTGTGTTTTCTTGTGTTCCATGAGAAGGGATCGAGAAGATTAAGCTGCTGCCTTTACTTTTTATCATTTTTTTATTTTCTAGCCACTCTACCATGAAGGGCATAATATTTTTTTTCAGCGCTGCACACGGATTTCAAACTCACCCTCGGCACTCCTATTGTGCACGACGCTCTTGAATGTAGCCAGACACGCGGTACGAAGAACTCCGCACGACTGTTTCATTTTGCTTTGTGATGCAAGGTGTTGGAAGGATGTATTAATATGTCGAATAAAACTGGTACTCTAATTTTGCTGTTCCTTTGCCATGTTCATTTACGTAACCATCGACATCTCATGGAGGCATGCGTAACGTCCATTTAGGCACGTGGTTCTCTTGTTCAATGTATCCATCACTGCAACGTAATTTTCCGTCGCTTGAGAGAGGCGGTGGTGGTAACTGTTAACCCTTGCCGTGAGTGGCTTTGCTACGCTTCTGACACCGCACGAAAGAGGACATTTCCTAAAAAACTCTGCCGATGTAGGCAAGAAAAATATGCCTTTCTTGGCAGCATTGAAAGCCGACGCCGCTTCCAATGGAACAGCGAACAATCAACATAGTTTGGGAAGTCCCCAGACGACAGCGGTGCAGAGGGACAAAAAACAACAAAATATGGTTACAAGGTTCTTATCGAAACGGTCGCGCAGCCGCTTATCGCGGCTATAGACGAGGAATGATGTGTATTCCGTGCGCCTCGTGTGTACAATCAAGATGGCCGAATCATTGGTGGTACAAAAGGCAGCGTGCCACGTTCAAGATTACGCTGCCCCTTCTCCTTTCAAGCTAACCTGCCTGCGGAGTGCTGCCGTCTACTGGCAATAGGAAACACTTCCTTCCGAGATCATTACGGCCTCGAAGACTTCTACCACCAAAAGTGACAATCTCAGAGCACAAGCTTTACCGCTATGTGTTGTACACTTGCAATTCCGGTGTTCCTATTCACGAATTTTTGTATTCCCAAGAGCCGTTTTATTTGCGCTGTTAATTTCACTTGATCTGTCGTAATGTGTCTTGTGTTGTCGTGGCTTTTTATATATTTGTTTCTCGTCTTTCGTCTCACATGCGAGATTTTCCCCCGGACATGTCCGCTTATATTGAATAAATCATGCATTTGAAGTATTGTCTTGAGTTTTCTGTGCTATAGCTCTACGAAAGAAATACACAGTAAGACTGCGGTGTTTTCACGATAACTCCATCATTTAGCCGTTCTAAACAAATATGAGTTTTTTTTTTTTCAATCGTTCATGATATGCATGTACTGCGTACAACATTGTGCATATTTATGATACAAGCTGAAATTAAAAATGAAAAATTTACCTTTCCTCTCATGTTCCCCATGACATGGATTTCCACGGTACATGAGTTTTTAATGGTCGGTACCTGTAAGTTATTTCACAATTATTGGTAGATATTTTAGGTAACCAGGACCGCAAAGCTCTTTTAAGCAAACAAAAGTATGTTTTTCCTTAGACCAATCATGTGCTATTGTTTTCCACGCCAGCACAGAAAGTAAACGTTGTTTTAAGAAAGCAGCATAACATAATTCCGCACGCGAGTGACTGAAGTAGAGAGAGAGATACAGAAAATAAAATGAGAGAAAGGCAGGTAGGTTAACCAGTATTGGGGACATCTGGTTTGCTTCCCTGCACTACGGGAAAAGGGACGAACTATGAAAAAGAAATCGAAGAACGAAATAAACGTGCGAGAAAAAAAAGAGAGAGCGTGGGTGTTGTAGCCTATACAATAGGCCACTACCACGCAAAAAGTTGAATAAGGCCACTGATTTTCTGCGCGAAGATAGATCATGTCGCTTTTCAAGCACTGATTGTTCTGACAAGGGTTTGTCGTCAAGGTGAGCTAACGCAGCAGGTAGCTGCCATCCTTGCACGCTGTAACGAGGGCAGTGACAGAGAACGTGCTCTGTCGTTTCATCGCGGCCGCAATAGTGGCAAGCAGCACTGAAATAAATTTTCCCAGAACCACAAGTGTGACGTAGAGAAGAGTGCAAAATATGCGTGTGCTACTCACGTCGTCAAAAAGCGCGCGGAATAAAACCAACTGTCCGCCTTCCTTGCAACGAACCTTGTTGCAATCTGCCGTCACGTGGTCACTTCCCTTACCACAAACAGCAGCGCATGCAACCTCAGCCTGAAGTAAACGGTGGTAATAACTGCGACACGCACAGTGTATTTCATCTCCCTTAATGCTCAATTTGTCCAATGCAATGTGCCGGCGAAACGGAAAACACTCTTCTGATATCGATTTAAGAATCATAAAGCTTCTTAAACTTCATTCTTCACATCTCATCACTTCCTCGTCTTACAATATCAAACAGGCTAATCTAATTTGCCGCTCATTTGACATCACAGTCATACATCGTGGCAGAGAAGATCGCGAATCAATTTTCAACTTTAAATTCATTACGGTCTTAAGTGGTCTGAATGAAAGTGCGGGGAATTTACTGCCCTGAAGTACTGACTGCTTTTGATCTTATGGCTTGCGCCACCTGCAATCCTTGTGCACACGTATTGACATGTCAATGGATAGCCTATAAGTAAGATGTGATACGGCACCCCGAATGATAAATTTCATATCTAATCGTTGTATTTTTATGATTTTTGTGCTCACGTGGTCATTGTAATCGAAGCGTATGCACTTCTCTGCTCTAGCAGCACTCCTTATTATTCTGACACGTGAGGTAATGATTGATTGATTTGTGGGGTTTAACGTCCCAAAACCACCATGTGATCATGAGAGTCGCCGTAGTGGAGGGCTCCGGAAATTTCGACCACCTGGGGTTCTTTAATGTGCACCCAAATCTGAGCACACGGGCCTACAACATTTCCGCCTCCATCGGAAAAGCAGCCGCCGCTGCCGGGATTTGAACCCACGACCTGCGGGTCAGCAGCCGAGTACCTTAGCCACTAGACCACCGCGGCGGGGTGACACGTGAGGTATTACGTCCCAAAACCATGAAATAGTTATGAGAGACGCCATAGTGGAGGGCTCTGGAACTTTCGACTATATGGTGTTTTTTTTACGTGCACTAACATTACACAGCACAGGGGCTTTTGAAATTTCGCCTCCATCGAAACTTGACCGCCGCTGTCGGTATCGAACGTGCGACCTTCGAGACAGCAGCCGAGCACCTTAGCCACTGATCCGCCGAGACGGACACTGCGGCACCACTGTCACATCTGTTATTACGACCAAGACCAGTCCCACGGCCTAAATGGGAATAAACAATATTGTTTGTACCCCGTTCGTGACTATTCTTTCAATGTGTGAAATGGCTTTACGCCGGCAGAACTAGATTCGCATCGGTGAATATTCCCGATGAATTTTACTATAAGCTGATCAGGAAAGCAGAGCGCAATAAATAAAGTGCTCAATGGATATCGTTGCATCTCACAGAAGCGGTCCCGATATTTGGCGTGCCTCCCGATTGTATAATCGACGTGCACCCGGCACTTCCACGTTACGAAGGACACGCACGATTAGTGTGAGATAACCTTCTTGATAGGAAAGCGGCGAGCGCCGATAATTTTAGAAGGGAAACGTAAGCTAGCAGCAACGCAGCTGATGTAAGTCCCTGGGTTGTTGCTAAGGCAACGGCGCGCGAGATTTGCCGCGTTTGCTTGCCTACGGTCTATCCCCGCTGCCATTGCTGCTGGTCTCCGCTGTCAGTGAAAGAGGGAGAGGGGGAGGGGTGGTTAATGACACCGTGTAAATTGTATGAATTGAGGTGGCATAAATGTATTCAGAACTTATTTAAGGAAGAAGCTAGAAAATATATCAGAAGACACGACTTCTTAAAGAGGGCAGCTATCTCATCGGCCATAATTGCAGTATTGCCACCGGTATGCGGGTATGTGTCACAGGTGAGTGACACTTGGTATTTACCCAGGAAAGACCAGTACACACTTGGGAAATTTTAGCTCATGAGCGTTCAGAAAAACGTGACGTCGACAGCGCAGATCACACGAATGCAAAGATTAATTGTCAGGGTCCCAGCCCACATTCTGCATGGCCATCAATCATTCTACCAAAGATCCATGCAAGGTCTGGATCTTTCTCGGCCTACGACAAAGATCCAGACCATTACGACAAAGATATTAGATCCTCTTAAGTGTACATGGCATCCATCGTTTTCAGATTAAAGGCTAAACATCCCCGTTGGCGACGGACGGCCGTTCAAGGCAAAGAAGAAATGAGACACCTCGACTTTATTAATTTCCTGCTTTTTTTGCACCTCCATGCACGTGCTTCCCTCAAAACGGGCGCTCCTGCGAACTTCCATTTCATTGGCATATGATATGTTTATTTTGACGTAAGCGACATCATCAGATGAATGCGACACTAGAAGCTTTTGCTACTCACCAAACTTAGGTCCATGTGAAAGCCACGTTCCCGTGCCTCGACAAAGTATAAGAAAAGCACACGCAATGAAATGAGCCCTCCCAAATTTTGCAACCAGCAGAGTCATTCTCATAGGTCTAATCGAGTCACAGCACACTGCGCGGCGGTCAGTCACAGAAAACAAAAATAGTCCTGAATAATTTGTGTTCAGCTGAAGAATCGCAAATTTTGCACTAATGGTATTAGCTTTCTTTTGAAATACGCGGCCGTACTTGTCCCAATATACCTACGGATGTCATTTACGTCAGGGCGAACATTTAATTACAGCGAGTGAAAAAGCGAGACTACAAACGAAGCCAGCCAAAAGCGGGCTTTTATATTCAGCAAGCCGAGCACTTGCCAAACATTTTTCACGTCCCCGGCAAAAACAAAAATTGTGAATGGCAACGCAGACATGCAATCAGCAACTCACAGCAATAAAGTATGTCCTTCTATATTAACGATATGGGTGTTGTTAGTCTTGGAGGCCATATAAAACCTGAAAAAAAAAACTGTTTTACTGTGCGAGAAGATGGCAGCACTCTTCAGGCAAGCAAGTTGGTGGTCTTAAAGGCCATTGCAGACTTGGGAGAAATATTTTACTGTGCAAGCAGATGACGGCACTCCTCTAGAGAGCTTTTTGTTGTCTTTGAGCCGTAAAAAACCCGGAATTATTGTTTTACTAGGTAAAAATATGAAAACACTCTTCAGGCAGGTTTAATTGTGGTCTTGGAGGCAATAACATACTCTTGAGAACTGTTTTACTGTGCAGAAAGATGGCAGCACTGCTTGGGCGGCTTCTTAGAAAAAACAACGAGCATCGTTATTCTGAAGAAGACCACTCGTTCATGCGTTCATTCCACTTTCGTGGGCCTCAAATTTACATAATAAATAACTCGAATATGGGTCGGGTGCCCAAACGTTTTATAGACCGACCAAACCACTTCCTGCTTCAGTAAGTTTTTTATTGAAAGCGAAAAGCGTCACCGCTGCTCCGTGGTAGCTGCTGTCAGTAAATGAATGTGAGGAAGTTTCTATAATGCTTCAGTTTTGTCTTAATGTAAGTGCCAAGAAACCTTTACGCTTTATACTTTGGTTAAGCTGACCAGCCATGCACTAACGGCGCCAGCTTGCAATAATGTGACGAACAAAGTATTAGAGTAGAGCGCAGAGAGAAACTGTACTTTGGTGCACCACTGCCACCTTTATTTTATGCAAAATTTGAATTTGTTGTTACAATCGACTTGCACAAGGAAACAGTTTTTCCGAGTCTGTTATGGCCTTCGAGACCACAAACAAGCCCCCTTGAGGAGTGCTGCCTTCTCCTTGCGCATCAAAGAAGTTTTCACTAGTTCGTTAGAGCTTCCGAGACTACAAAAATGCACCTTAGGAGTGGTGTGATCTTTGGCACTGTAAAACAGTTCATTCGAGTGTTTTGTGGCCTCCAAGAGCAAGAAAAAGTCCGGCTGATGAGTGGTTCTACCTCCTTGCACAGTAAAACAATTCTTCCGACTTAGTTATGGCATCCAAGACCTCGAGAAAGCCTGTACGAGATGTGCTGCCAACTTCTTGCACACTTATACAGTTCTTCCGTTAATGTTATGACTCCAAATGAACAAAAAAGCTTGCCTGAGAAGTACTACAATATTCTGACATAGTGAAACAGTTCTTCCGAGTATGCTATGGCCTCTGAAACCAGAAACAAGCTTGGCCTAAATGTGCTGCTTTTTTCTTCATCAGTAAAACAGTTCATTCATGCATCTTATTGCCTCTGAGACAACATGCAAACTTGCCTGGGAAGGGCTGCCATCTTCTTGCAGAGTGAAACAACTCTTCCAAATGTGGCATGGCCTTCAAGACAACAAACAAGGTTGCTTGAGAAAAGTTCTGTAATCTCGCGCAATGCAACAGCTCTTCTGACGATGTTATGGCATCCGATACAAAAAAAGAAGTTTGCCTGAAAAGTGTTGCCATCTTCTTGCACATTAATACACTTGTTTCAAGTGTGTTATGGTCTCCAACACAACAAACACGCTTGCCTGAGAAGTGCTGGCATCTTCTCGCCTCAGTGACACAGTTCTTGTGTGTTACAGCCTCCAAGACGACCAAGAAGTTTCCCAGAGAAGTGTTGTTATCTTCTTACAGAATAAAACAGTTCTTCCGAGCATGTTATATGTTCCAAGACTTCAGACAAGCTTGCCTGGGAAGTGCTGTCCTCTTTTTTACGCTAAGATAGTTCTTCCGAGTGTTCTGAGAAAACGTTTTGAGTATCACCACAAAAAAATTTGCACGAAGAGTCTTGTCATCTTCGTGCACTGTAAAACAGTTTTTTTTTTACTTCGATATGGCCTCGAATACTGCCAGCATACAAAATGTCAATCTTGAAGGACAACGTTTACTACTACGAATCGTAGGCTTCCAATGTTGCTTGGCAATTCACAAAGTTTTGGTTTTGCCATGGACATAAATAAGGTTTGGCAATGACCCGGCTTGTTGAATGTGAAACTCTAGCCTTTGGTGGCTTGTTGTGTAGTCTAACGTTTTGATTCGATGTCTCGTACACCTCGAGAGTTATGCGGAAGAGACGCGGAGAGGGATCGCGTGACCACGACCAGAGACATCACACAACACTACCTAACAAACAGAAGCAAATATCCTCTACCCCACGACAAACTCAACAGGGAACATGAGGTTGTCTGGAGACATTTAAAAGCTCCCACGCACCTGCTCGCAGTCATCATACGCTTCTATTACCCTGACAGATATAGAACCGGAAAGTGGCATGGGAGGTGGCTCTTCTTGGCCACGACCTCACAGATCAACATATTTGCACAGCGCAAAGAAACGATTACTTAAAGCGTAACTTGCACTGTGCAAATAGGTTGATGTCAAATCACCAACTGGCCGAAACATACATCTCATCGATCTACTGGACTGCCTGGCACAGCCAGCAATGCACCCGTGTCCAGGTGCTCCAGGATGTCACCAAAGCTGTGATGCTTGAAGCCCCACCCGGCTGAATGCCCATGGACATAACAATAAAGTTTTTATTCACTCACTCACTCACATACTCTTACGAGTAAATGTTTAGGACTTTTGTGGGCTTGACCTTTCATTTGAGGCGAATGGCGAGAAATGAAAACTTTCGTGTCAGTAGTTTATTGAGCATTCCAGGGCTATTGTATGTCGCTTCCCGCAGCGAAATGACTTGGACAACTTCCTCACAAGAAAGCACAGGCCTTGCCATCTAAACCTAAGAAGGGAAAACTCAAACACGACTCGCGTCGGATCATCATATGGTCATTATGATTATCATGTTGTAATAAAGTGGCTCTAGTCTACATAAGGACATGGACCAATTCGGGCATATCTTCGCTTTAGTTTCTCCCTGGACTGCTCATACTGAAAACATTATAATGATAAAGCATTACCAAAGCTTCGTCGCACTCATAGACCCTTAGCAGCTGCCCAGACCAACGGTGATGCTTATTCGTTTTTGATATAAAAAGAAAACAATTTTACTAAATGGGGAACTGTTTTGATCAGTCCTTAAGACGTTTGCTCGATCCCGCCCGTATTGGAATAGTCAATTATTCAAATTTCAGGCAACAAACAACAGAATAAAAGCATGAACGAGTGATCAATTATTTTCAGCATAACGCTGCTCGCTTATCCTCCGAACAAGCCCGTCTGGGGAGTAGTGCCATCCATAGAGTTTCTCAAAATTAACTAGAGGGCACTCTGGCGCTGCGATCGTTCAGCGACCATGGGAATGATGGGTAGTACACACATTTGCCTAGTCTTCGTACTTGCGGGCGGCGAATCGTACCTTCGGCTTCGTTTATTGCTGTGTTTCAATTTTGTTTTAAAAGGAAGATTCAACCTTTTTGAACTTCGTGACCCGATTTGGAAAGGTGATTTGAAAAAAAAATAGGGCGCTGAAGCGCAATCGCTGAACATTTGCTAATTTTTGTTTCGTGAGAAAACAGTTTCAAGCCCCACAAACATGCACGGAGCCAAAAGCAGGCCAGAAGTACGAAGTTTAGACAAATGTGTGTACTGCCCATCATTCCCATGATCACTGAAGCGCCGTGCGTTGCAGCTCCCATAGACACTTGCGCCAGAGTTCCCTCTAGTGTATATTGGGAAACTCTATGGTGCCATCTTCTTGCGCAGTAAAACAGTTCCTCCAAATCTTATATGACCTCCAAGACCACAAATAAGCCCACCTGAGGAGTGCTGCCATCTTTTAGCAAAGTAAAGCAGTTTTTTCGAGTTTACTAAGGTCGCCGAGACCACGGGCAACAACTGCTGGTAGATCAACAAGCGCGCTGTTTTCAAGACAACGCTCCTCCTTTCCCTTTTAAGAGAGCCTGCCTGAGGAGTGCTGCCATCTGCTAGAACAGAAGAACAGTTCTTTTGAATTTGTTACAGCCTTAAAGACTACTAACACTCTCGTTTTTTCTCTCTAAGGACATGCTTTACTGCCTTGAGACGTAAGGTTTGCAATGGGTGCGTTGCCATTCACGATCTTTTTTCGTTTTGCCGTGGACGGTAATTACTAATGAAGGTTGGCAACGAACCGTCTTGTTGATTGTCTAAGCCCAAAATTTTTGCTTACATGCTTTGTAATCCCGCGTTATGGGTCACGGTAGTTTAGTGCTTGCTTCGACGTAAACTACATCCTTAGTTGCGTACTTCGCCAACAAGTGAAGCCGCGTATTTCAAAACGTCCCCTATATAACGGGTGCATTTTCTGCAATTCAAGAGAGCACAAAATGTCTAATAATAATAATAATAATAATAATAATAATAATAATAATAATAATAATAATAATAATAATAATAATAATAATAATAATAATAATAATAATAATAATAATAATAATAATAATAACGGTGTTGCGAGAACTCTTCAAGCAAGCCTGCCTGCAGATTGCTGCCGGCTTTTGACTGTAGGAGACACTTCCTTCCGGAAACATAAAGGCCTCAAAAACGACTATAGCACCCAGAGTGTCAATGCCGGAGCACAAGCTTTAGCGCTATGCGTTGTAGAATTGGGAGCCCGGCGTTATTTTCAAAGTTTCGTTAGTCGCATGGTCAGATTTATTCACGCTGTTGATTTCTCGTGATCTGTCATAATTTTTCTTGTTGTTTCGCGACTTTTTGTACAATTGGTTGTTGGCAAATTTCTCAAATGCTAGGCCTTCACCCAAACATGTCCGCCTATTTAAATAAATCCGACAACACGGGTATTGTTTTGAGCTTTCTGTGTCATAGCTCTACAGAAAGTATACATCGTAACGTTGACTTGTTTTCATTGAAATTGCATCATCAAGCCAGCGTAGCGTGATGAGCAGAGAATATATAAACAGCGAAGTAACGAAATAAAATAATACTTCTGATTCAGCTCACTAAATGTACATCTGGACGAAGTAATGATGTTGGTAAAAATACTCCCAAGTAAAACACTAAAGGTCTCAATAGCCTCCCTAAAAAACCAGGGAAAAAGGCAACGCAAAGGCATGTGGTTACCCGAAGTCAAATACCGGTAAAACGTACTGCAGCTCCACGTAATTTATTCAGTGAGTCGGAAAATAAACTTGGCTCGAGAGTTTCGGAATAAAAATTTCTCCGAATAGGGAGGTTGTTGGGAACAGGCATTTCACCTCCAACAGGCAGGAATTTCCTTCTGCAATTTCCTTTCCCGTTCTTCGCTCAAGAACAGCAACTCATCTAAACACAATGATGACATTTCTTGCCCAGAAGAGTGGTCATCAGCCTACCACGACTTACCAGTATAAATCACTTGAACGAAGTCTAATGCAAGATCCGGTAAAACGGTCACCTTTTGCGTTACAATGTGATCGTCTCAAATTGCAAAAACCGCAGGAAATGTATATGTTTCGGAAATGTTAAAGCAAACGGAGGGCTTGATCTTGTTGGGGCGTGGCAGTAAAAAACCTGCTTCGGCCTTATGGGCTGTCATGTTCTATAAAATCTGTGTTTTCTTGTGTTGCACGAGAAGGGATCCGCAACATTAGGCCCCTAACTTTACGTCGTATCAACATTTACTTGTTGCCACTCTACCATTAAGGGCACCGTAATTATTTCCGAGTGTTGCACACGGGTTTCAAACTCACCATCGGCTCTCTTACTGTGCATGACGCTCCTGATTACAGCCAGAAGGGTGGTGCGAAGAACTCCGCTCGAGTGTGACAGCTTGGGCTAGTAGGTATGACTAGACGATAGCTAAAGCTTCGTGTCCTTCTTGTCTCTGTGTCGTCGTTCTCTTCTCGCGCTCTAATTATCGTCCGCTCGAGTGTCTTGATATTTTTTATGAAGCAAGGTGTTGCGATGAGATGTCGATATTTGAAATAAAATGTGTACTGTTAATTTAATGTTGATTTGCCATGTTTATTTACATGACCGTCGACGTCATACTGAGGCTTACGTAACGTTAGACACGTGGATTTTTTTTTCATTGTTTTCATCTCTGAAACGTAGTATTCCTTCATTTTAGAAAGGAGATGGTGGTAACCGTTTGCATTTACCGTGATTGGCTTTGCTACACTTCTGTCACAGGATGAAAATGACCATTTTCCAAAAAACTCGGTGGATGCAGGCAAGAAAAAACATGGCTTTCCTAGCAGCATTGAGTTTCGATGCCGTTTCCAAGGAAACAGTGAAACAATCGACATTTCTTGGGAAGTCCCCAGGCGACAGCGGTGCAGAGAAGCAAAAACCAAGAACATCAGGAGAAAAACGCTTATCAAAGCGATCGCATGGCCGCTAATCTTGGCTGTAGATGCAGAATGACGGGGATTACGTGCGCCTGGTGCGTAAAGTGAAGATAGCCGAAGCACTGCCGGTAGAACAAGCAGCGCGCCACGTTCAAAAAACGCTGCCCCTTCTCCTTTCAAGCAAGCTTGCCTGCAGAGTGCTGCCGGCTTCTGGCAGTAAAAGACACTTCATTCCAAAAACATATAGGCCTCAGAGAAAGTCGGCGTCTAAAGTGTCAATCTCGGAGCACAAGCTTTACCGCTATGCGTTGTAGACTTGGAAGCCCGGCGTTGCTTTTCGCGATTTTCGTTGATCACATGGTCCGATTTATTCGCGCTGTTAATTTCTCGTGAGCTGTCGTAATTTTTCTCGTTGTTTCGCGGCCTTTTGTACACTTGGTTGTTGTCTTTTTTTTCTCTCGAATGTTAGGTCACACCCAAACATGCCCGCCTAATTTGATAAATCAGACAACATAAGTATTGTCCTGAGTATTCTGTGCCATAGCTCTACGGAAAATATACACCGTAACACTGCTGCGTTTTCATTAAAATTTCATCATCTAGCCAATGCGTAGGATGATACGCAGAGAATATACAAACAGCGAAGCAAAGAAATCAAATAATACTTCTGGTTCAGCTCACTAAATTTACGTCTGGACGAAGTAACGATGTTCGTAAAATACTCCCACTTAAAGTGCCAAAGGTCCCGATAGCCTCCATGAAAAACCAGAGAAAGATACAACGTAGGGACCACGCAGTCACTCCGGTTAGCCGAAGTCGAATCCCGGTAAAACGTACTCCGGCAGCTCCACGCGATTTCTTCAGTGAGTCGGAATAGAAACTGGGCTCGGGAGGTTCGGAATAAAAATTTCTACGAATATGGACGTCGTTTGAGGTGAGGCATTTCACGTCCAACAGGCAGTAATTTTCATCTGCAGTTCACTTCCCCTTTCTTTGCTCAAGAATTATTTCTTTATTTTATTTTATTTGCATACAAAGATACACAAGAACACAGAGCAAAGAGGGAGAGAGCAAGCTGGCAACTGCAACCTGGAGGGGTGCAACGCCTGCTCACTCTTTCGGGAGGAGGGAAGAAACAGGGGCAACAGAGATTAGAGGAAAGAAAGAGGGAAAAAAGATGAGGAATAAAAAAATGACGAAGACTTGGACCAGTAAGAATTGGAAAAACATAAATAAATATTACAAAAATAAATAGAAAATAATAAAAAATTGTCTGTAAACGGGTGCCAAGGTCCG
The DNA here is from genome assembly GCA_013436015.1 of Rhipicephalus annulatus. NCBI lineage: Eukaryota > Metazoa > Arthropoda > Arachnida > Ixodida > Ixodidae > Rhipicephalus > Rhipicephalus annulatus. The sequence continues at coordinate 77,375 of WOVY01006740.1, forward strand.
TTTGGTTCATAAATGTAAGGAGAGCTCGGTGGGCCTGGTCGCGTCGGGAAACACAACCGCTCGGAAAGAGGTAGCCATCTAGGGTTGGGCACTTTAGTGCTAGAAATTTATATTCCTTAATCAGCAAAGACCGCTGCGTAGCAGATGTGGGACAATTTACTACGACATGCTCAAGTGTTTCGCAGGAGCCACAAGCTGCGCACAACGGGCTGTACACACGCCCTTGACGGTGCAATCATTGACGCACCACCACAGAGCCCACTCTTAGTTAATTTGCACAACAACGCTCAGGAACGACGAGGCAAGCCACGGCCACGAACACGGGGAGGTAATGGTCCATTCACCACAGGCTGGTGCGGGTGCTGCTGTAGGAAGTGTCGGCGTATAAGCAGACGAGCGTTGTGCATCGTACATAGAATTCCAAGACAGTCGCAACCATCATGGTTGCATGACGAAACAAAGTGATCCGCTTCTTCATTGCCCGCAATACCCACGTGCGAAGGTACCCACTGTGCAGCTTGGCATACCCCACGTGACAGATTATTGCTGATGGATTCCATGATGCTGCTCATAATATGTAGGGCTGTCGGTCTCCTTGCTGATGAGTCTGCTAAGGGCACCACGAGAGACGGTGAGGATGACAACCTTCGATGCTGGTAACCTTCTTGTACTTACCTAAGCGCGACATCAATCGCTGCTAGCTCGGCCGTCACCGACATTGATGGGTGCGGTATTTTAAACAACAGCCTGATATCGGTTGAAGGGCAGACGTAAGCTGCAGAAGTGCTCATGCCATGCCATCGTTGCGTACAGAAGGGTCTGTAAATACTTTGCCTAATCTTGGAAGTTTTCAGTTAAGTGTGATACGGCTAATTGGTATAGTTCCGAAAGAGGTTGGTCACAGTTTTTGCGTATTCCTGGAATTGACAGATGGGTAGGAAACAGCAACACATCTTAACATATTGACGACATACCTTGCACAGGACAGTAATCATTAGCCTGTCTAACCAAATATAAATCGCTAAAACGAAGTCTAATGCAAGATCCGGTGAAGATGGCGCTTTTTTGTGTTACAATGTTATCATCGCAAATCTCTCAAATCGATCTTATAGGGAAACGGTGGTACAAAAACTGCTACGGCCTGATGAGCTGTCGTGTTCTATCAAATCTCTGTTAACTTGTGTTGCTCGAGAATGGATCCAGAATATTGGGCTCCTACCTTTACCTCGTAACAAGATTTACTTGTTGCCACTCTACCATGAAGGGCACTGTAATAATTTGCTAGTGCGTCACATGGTTTCCGAACTCACCGTCGGCACGCTTGTCGAGCCCGACGCTTCTGTTTATAGCCACAAAGGTGGTGCGAAGAACTCCGCTCGAGTGTCTTATGTTTTTCTGATGCAAGCTGTTGCGAGGAGATATTTATATTTCAAATAAAATGGGTGCTATCAATTTGCTGTTAATTTGCCACGTTTATTTATATAACCGTCGACGTACACTCGATGTTTGCGTAACGTTAGGCACGTAAATTTTTTTCTCAATGCATCCATCCCTCAAACGTTGTCTACCTTCACTTTAGAAAGGCGATGAGGGTAACCGTTAGCATTTACCGTGATTGAGTTTGCTACACTTCCGTCAATGCATGGAAATGACCATTTCTTAATGAACTCGGCTGATATAGGCAAGAAAAAAAATGCCCTTCGTAGCAGCATTGAATGCCGACTACACTTCCAAACGAACAGTGAAACATTCGACATTTGTTGGTAAGTCCCCAGACGATAGCAGTGCAGAAAAGCAAAAATAAACTAGAAAATCAGGGAAAAAAGTGTTTATCAGAACTATCGCATGGCCGCTTATCTTGGCTAGACACGGAATGACGCGGATTACGTGGGCCTGGTTCGCACAGTGAAGATAGCCGAAGCATCCAGTAGAACAGGCAGCGCGCCATGTTCAAAAAACGCTGCTCTTCTCCTTTCAAGAGCCTGCCTGCAGAGTGCTGCCAGCTTCTGGCAGTAGGAGACACTTTCTTCGGAACATATGGAAGCCTCGAAGACAATTAACACCAAAAGTGTCAATCTCGGAGCCCATTTCTTACCGCTACGCATTGTAGACTTGGAAGCCCGGCGTTGCTTTTCGTGGTTTGCGTTATTCACGTGGTCAGATTAGTTCCCGCTCTTGAATTCACGTGACCTGTCGTATTTATCTTGTTGTTTGGCGGTTTTTTGTACACTTGGTTGTTGTCTGTTTTCTCATATGCTAGGTCATCGCCCAAACATGTCTGCCTGTTTTGATAAAACCGAAAACGCAAGTATTGTTCTGAGTTTCCTGTCCCATAGCTCTACAGAAAGTATCCACTCTAACAATGCTGTGTTTTCGTTAAAATTGCATCATCTAGCAATGCGGAGCATGGTCAGAAGAAGATATATAAACTGCAAAGCAAACAAACACAATAACACTTCTTATTCAGCTCAATAAATATATATCTGGTCTAGGTAACGATGTTTGTAAAGTACTCTTAAGTAAAACACCGAAGGTCCCGATAGCCTCCCTTAAATACCAGAAATAAATGCAGCCTAGAGGCCTTGGTTTACCCGAAGTCAAATCGCGGTAAAACTTACTCCGGCAGCTCCAAGATATTTCTTCAGTGAGACTGAATCGAAACTTGGCACGAGAGGTTCGGAATGAAAATTTCTTCGAATAGGGAGGTTGTTAGAGGACAGGCATTTCACTTCCTACAGGCAGAATTTTCTTCTGCAATTCACTTCTCTTTCATCGCTCAAGAACTGCAACAAACCTTAACACACCAAAGACATTCCTTCCCAAGAATTAAGGGGATCATTAGCCTATCGCGACTTATCAAATATAAATCCCTTAAACAAAATCTAATGCAACATCCGGTGAAGACTGCGCTTTTTTGTGTTACAATGTTATAATGTCAAATTGCAAAAACCACAACAAACACAGATATTTCGGAAACGTCAGTGTGAACGGAAGGCTCGATGTTTTAGGGGAGTGGCAGTTCAAAAACTGCTTCGACCTCTTGAGCTGTCGTGTTCTATAAATTCTGTGTTTTCTTGTGTTGCACGAGAAGGGATCCAGAAAATTAGGCTGCTGCCTTTACCTTGTATAGAGACGTAATTTGTTGCGCTGCACACTTGTATGAATTGGATCCTTCGCTAAAGATACAGCTACCATCACAACATTCCCGCTCCGATGCGACACTGTTATGCCACCTTTCGTTGGACGTTGCATTCACAAAGGGGTACTTCTTTCGCATTGGTATGGCAGACACCTCTGCATGCGACCCTGTGGAGCTGAAGAGACCATTGAACACGTCCTGTGCAGCTGCGCTTGCTACCACACGCAGCACTGCCAGCTGTGGATGGTTTTCAATCAACTTGAATCTAGACCATTTCTGTGTGCAGAAGATTCTGGGAGCTTGGGCGTCTGCCTCAGCTACGCAGAAAGCGACTAAAGCACTCCTACATTGCTTGAAGACAACAAACCTTAGTGACCACCTGTAGACTGCGTGTACTCCTCCGAGTGTGCTCCTGCTTATGTGTACCTTCTTATCTCTCTGCAACCTCTTTTCTCTGATTCATCCCTTTCCCAGTGCAGGGTAGCAAACCGGATGTGCGTCTGGTTAGCCTCCCTGCCTTTCCTTGCATCTTTATCTCTCTCTGTGCTGGACACGGGTTTCAAACTCACCCTCGGTGCTCTTATTGTACACGATGCTCCTTATTACAGCCTGTTATGTCAGAGACATGGTCCTTGTTTGGGAGCGCTGTTCCGGCGAGCTGTCTCCTCCCCTCCCAGCGCCACCTTCCACGCAGAAGGCGGCAACGTGCAGTTCCGGGCAAAGCATCACCTCTTGGAGAGTTACCATGCCGTTCCGGGGAAAGCTTCACCTTCTCCTCCAAGCACCGGGAACTGGTCTCGTAGAAGAGACAAAAAAACGGAATTTAAGGCCGCGCCGGCCCTATGTTTGAGGGATTTTGCCCCAGCCGACATCGTCATGCCAGGCGGCTCTGTACAAACGACAACCTGCGATAGTAAACACTCCTTCTTGTTGCTGTTTTCAAAACTGGTTGCCTCCCTATTCCGCCTCCGGGCAAAGGCTTCAGCGAAGTCCGTTCGACTGCTCGCCGCTCTTCCCTACCGCTGCCATCGCACCAAACAGGAAATCATAACAATGGTGGCAGCGGTGGGCTGCCATTGAACCCGACACAGCGAATTCCTAACAAGCCAGAAACGTGGTGGGCAGATTGATTGATTGATTGATTGATTGATTGATTGATTGATTGATTGATTTGTGGGGTTGAACGTCCCAAAACCACCATATGATTATGAGAGACGCCGTAGGGGAGGACTCCGGAAATTTCGACCACCTGGGGTTCTTTAACGTGCACCCAAATCTGAGCACACGGGCCTACAGCATTTCCGCCTCCATCGAAAATGCAGCCGCCGCAGCCGGGATTTGAACCTGCGACCTGCGGAACGTGGTGGGCAGAGCTCCACTCGAGTGTCCTACTTTAATTTTTCTCATTCTAGCTGTTGTGGGGAGATATGGATATTTCAAATAAAATGGGTACTTTCACTTCGCTGTTGATTCGCCATTTTTTTACATAACCGTCGACGTACCCCTGAGGCTTGCATAACGTTAGGTACGTGGAGTTTTTTCCCCATTGTTTCGATACCTGAAACGTTGTCTCCTTTCACTTTAGAAAGGCGAGGGGGGTAACCTTTAGCATTTACCGTGATTGGCTTTGCTACACTTCCGTCAATGCACAAAATGATCATTTATTATGAACTTGGCCGATGCAGGCTAGAAAAAAATGCCTGTCGTAGCAGCGTTGAATGCCGACTACACTTCCAAACGAACAGCGAAACAATCGACATTTGTTGGAAAGTCCCCAGACAATAGCAGTGCAGAAAAGCAAAAATAAACAAGAAAATCAGGGAAAAAGTGTTGATCAAAACGTTCGCATGGCCGCTTATCTTGGCTAGACACGGAATGACACGGATTACGTGCGCCTGGTTCGCACAGTGAAGATAGCCGAAGCACTGCCGGTAAAACCGGCAGCGTGCCACGTTCAAAAAACGCTGCCCCTTCTCCTCTCAAGCGAGCCTGCCTGCAGAGTGCTGCCAGCTTCTGGCAGTAGGAGACACTTCATTCGTAAAACACAAAGGCCTCAAAGAAGTGTATCACCCAAAGTTTCAATCTCGGAGCACAAGCTTTACCGCTATGCGTTGTGGACTTGGGGGCCCGGCGTTCTTTTCGTTATTTTCGTTAATCACATGGTCAGATGTATTCGTGGTGTTAATATCACGTGGTCTCTCGTAATTTTCTTGTTGATTCGCGGATTTTTGTACACTTCGTTGTTGTCTTTTTTTTAATGAAAGGTCACATCTAAACATGTCCGCCTATTTTGATAAATCCTACAACACAAGTATTGCTTGAAGTTTTCCGTGCTATAGCTGTACGAAAATTATACACCATAACACTGCTATTGCCTCAACTGCTAATATTATATATAAACTGCTATTGCCTCATGAGCTGTCATGTTCTTTAAAATGTCTGTTTTCGTGCCACCACCACGACGTCGTAGCAGAGCGTTGGAAACACCTTTTTGAGCAGCGCACTAAAACGCTACATTCCTTAGAGTTACTTCTGTGTGTGCCTCTTCTAGTATGAAGGCAGACATACACAACTTCGAAATGTTGTTATGGCGCCTCGGATATGCGCAATAATTGCTTTTTAATTGACAATCGCACAACTATGAACGCTAAACCTTGGGCAATATGGGCGGGCGCTGCGAATGGCGTTGGCCGTTCGGTGCCGTTTGAGGAATCGTTAGGGCGCACAAACAGACAAATGTACGGATGGACGGACGCATGGACGGACGGACGAACGGACGGACGGACGGACGGACGGACTGACGGATGGACGGACAGACAGACAGGAATTGTTTTGTGGTCGTGCAAGGTGGCTGCAGCCATCATGGCTTCCATTTCCTGCAGTCCTGGCAAGGAATTTGAAAACAGCGCAAAGTTTGATGATGTCAAGGCATTCACCACAACGAGGAGTCGCACGATAGTGCAAAAAAAAAACTGGGCGGCATTTTCGGCGATTCGTACGCAGTGCCAGTGGAGATGTTCGAAGAGTACTCCTCGAGCAGTCCAATTGGAGCGGCGGTGTCGTTGGCTTAAGGGGCGTAAACAGCACCGTAGACGCGCACTGAGTCTTGAACATAGAGTTTCTTAACAAACACTAGAGGGAACTGTGGCGCTAGTGTCTATGGGAGCTGCAAAACACGGCGCTTCCGCGAGCATGGGAATGATGGGTAGTACACACATTTGTCTAATTTTCGTACTTCCGGCCTGCTTCTGGCTCCATGTGTGTTCGTGTGGCTTGGAGCTGTTTTTTCACGAAAACATAAATTAGCAAATGTTCACCATTTACACTTCACGACCATATTTTTTTAGGCTTCCCATTTCGAATCAAGTCACTAAGTTCAAAAGGGTTCGTTCTTTCTTTCATAACAAAACCGTAACCAGCAATAAACGAAGCCACAAGTACGATTCGCCACCCGCAAGTACGAAGACTAGGCAAATGTGTGTACTACCCATCATTTCCATGGTCGCTGAGCGATCGCAGCGCCAGAGTGCCCTCTAGTTAATTTTGGGAAACTCTATGGTCTTGAGCGAAGGATAGTCGCAGTGGTACGCGTGAACGGCATTCCCGGGGAACGGTAGACCGTGAGCTGTCTGACGCCTCCGGAATAAGCCTGCTCTTGAGCCACCAAGGGGTCCTGGACGCCAAACGCGGACAACTTTCGCAGCACCAGGAGGTCATGGGACTGCAACGGCGCACAAGAGACATTCTCGACGTGTGCTTGGTGCGGTTTCATGTAGACGTATTTCACGGTCGAGGAAGTGTGGATGACGATCCTCGAGTGTTGTGTCCACAACTTAAAAATAGTCAAAAACCCTGTACCGCAGCCCACATCTACCGTAAGGCTTCGGTTATGACAACTGTGCCAATGTAGAATAAGGAGGCTCAGACAGAGCACCTGCTTCCTCGCGCGCTGTTCTATACATATCCCTTCATCGTGCTCTTATTCTAGCTTGCAGTGTGGCCTCAAGTGCCCACCAGCACTCCTGGGGCGCTCACATATCTGCACTAAATACAGCAAATATGTGCGTTTTTACCCGTATCAAGGAGCGATTCCTGTTCTAAAGGACGAGAACAACCGACATTCGCTAGGTAGTCTCCCAGCAAAGCGTTTCAGAAGAGTAGAAAACTAGAGATCTCTTGTAATGGTGATCTTTGGTGCGATAGTGTTTACGCTCATTGCGACTTGATGCGGACTGCTGCAGAATACGCGGCGCCCCGTCTCTACTATCAAGATTTCCGATTCGTTGCCTGAAAAGTAAGCTGTGCGCTGTGTTTGAAATGCCACTCCCCTTCTTTATTTCAAGCAAACCCGCCTGAGGAGTGCAGCCATCTTCTGGCAAAACTAAGCACTCCTGAAAAGCGCGGTATGGCCTCGGAGATAACAAGAACCCAGATTGTTGATCTTGAAGCACATCCTTTACTGCTTTAAGTTGTAGGCTTACAATATCTGCAATGCGATTCGCGCTTTTTTTTATTGCATCGGTCGTATACTATATAAGGCAGGAGATAGCTTGTTCAACTTGAAAATCGTGCTTTTACGGGCTCGCTTTGTACTCCCGCTTTTTCTCACTGGGAATGAGCCTTCACTCTGACGTAAATAACTCAGATAGTTATAGTAAGACGGCAGGCGAGTTGGTGTTCTTAATTATGGCGCTTATCACTGGTAAATAACAACCAAACAAAAATTTATTTCTCGAGAAAGTTTCAGTTGGTCTTCAGGTCCGAATCGTGATCAAGGCATCCTGCCTGGCCCCCAAAAGACTCAACATTTCCTGAGTTAAACTTTTCCAGTATAAATGGACCCTCTTTGTAAGCCTCGGGGTTTCTGCTTCGTAGGTAAGTACCGGCAAGATGCAGCAGTTATATACTTTTCTCTTGAGGGATAGTGGCAATCTACCAGTCATGATTTGAGAGTGCTTGCCAAATGTGCGTCACCTCATTCTTATTCTTCTAGTTCCTTTAATCTCGTGGTTCAGCTCCGCGGCTATTACCTGTCCTAAGTAGACATATTCCTTTACAACTTCCAGCGTCTCTCCACTTATCTAAAGGTCCTTTTTTTCTGCCGAGATCGCTGCACATTACTTTAGTTCTGTGCATATTAATTTTCAGACCTTCTTTTCTGCTTTACGCGTTCCGTTCAGTAACCATGAACTGCAATTCGTCCCCTGAGTTACTCAGCAAGGCAATGTCGTGAGCTAATTACAGGTTACTGAGGTACTCTCCATTAATTCTTATCCCTAACTCTTCTCAGTCTAGGGTCCTGAAGACCACCTGTGAAGACGCGGTGAATAGCATTGGAGAGATCATGTCTTCCAGCCTTACACCCTTTTTATTGGAATTCCGTTACGTTTTTCATGGCGAACTATGGTGGTTGTGGATCCTCTGTAGATTCCTTCCAGCATGATAATGTAAGGTTCTTTGATGCCCCGATTCCGTGTTGCTTGCATTACTGCTCGTGTCACGATTGAGTCAAACGCCTTCTCGTAATCTATGAAATCTATGTATAGGGGTTGGTTGTATTCAGTGCGTTTCACTATTATCTGATATATAGTATGAATGAAACTGCAACCTTGATCGGCTCAGACGTGCACGGACTATAGAGCGAAGGATAGTCGCACTGGTACGCGTGAGCGTCATTTCCGGGGAACGGTAGACCGTGAACAGTTCGGTGCCTCTGGAATAAGCCGGCTCGTGAGCCGCCGAAGGGGACTGGACGCCAAACTCGGACAGCTTTCGCTAACCAGGAGGTCACAGTACTGCAAGGACACACAAGAAATATTCTCGACGTGTGCTTGGTGCGGTTGCATGTAGACGTGTTTCGTGGTCGAGGAAGTGTGGATGACGATCCTCGAGTGTTGGGTCCACAACTTAAACAAGTCAAAAACCCTGTACCGCAGCCCGCTTCTACCGTAAGGCTTCGGTTAAGACAACTGCGCCAATGTAGAATAAGGAGGCACAGACAGAGCGCCCGCTTCTTGGCACGCTGTTCTACATATCCCTTTATCGTGCGCTTATTCTAGCTTGCAGTGTGGCCTCAAGCGTGCAGCAGCACTCCTGCGGCGTTGATGTGTCTGCACTTAATACAAAAAATATGCGTTTTTTACCCACATTGAGAATCAATTCCTGTTCTAAGGGACCAGAATAACCGACAATCACTAGTAAGTCTCCCAGCAAAGATTTTCAGAAAAGTATAAAATAAAAATGAAATGGTCTTTTTCGGTGCGATAATCTTTGCGCTTATCGCGGCTTGATGCGGACTGCTGCAGATTGCGCGGCGCCTCGTCTCTACTGTCAGGGTTTCTTATTCATTGCCGGAAAAGTAAGCCGCACGCCGTGTTTGAAATGCCACTCTCCTTCTTCTTTCAAGCCGACCCGCCTTAGGGGTGCAGCCATCTTCCAGCAAAATAAAACACTCCTGAAAAGTGCGGTGTGGCCTCAAAGATACCAAATCCCGAATTGTTGATCACGAAGCACATGCTTTACAGCTTTTAGTTGTAGGCTTACAATATCTTCGATGCCATTCGCGCTTTTTTTATTTGCGCGGTCGTAGACGAGATAAGGCAGGAGCTATCCTGTTCAACTTCAAAGCCCAGCTTTTACAGGCTCGCTTTGTGGTCCAACGTTTTTCTCACTGCGAATGAGCTTTCATTCTGACGTAAATAAAACACGTAGTTAAGTCAGTTGACAGGCGAGTCGGCGTTCTTAACAATGGTACATCTGACAGGAAAGTACTAATCAAACAAAAATTTATATCTCGAGGAAACTTTCGTTGGTCTTCAGGTCTAAATCGTGATCAAGGCAGCCTGACTGGCTCCCTGATGACTCCAACATTTACTGAATTAGACCTTTCCAATAGAAATAAACATATCCGGTCATAATTATATTATGTGTTAGTAATACTGATTAGTTTCAGGGAGCTATACCACATGGGACCATTCAGATTCAGCTGCCATCTTGGTCTTTGAGCCTAACGAATTCGTGTCAAGAATTGGCAGAGACCCAGAGCTCAAGTGGTAAACTGCAGCGCACAGCCGCAGAATCGAGGTGGAGCCACTCTTCAGCTCCATCCACGGTATAGGCCAGGCATGAATGGGTCGTGGCAGAGAGCTGCGAAGAAGTTTGGCGAAAAACAGCCTCCTCTCTCCCCAGTATTTCTGCCACACGCCTTCGTATCTATGCCACACCCCGGAAGCATTTTGAGGGCGATCCATATCTGCGCATCACTACTCCTGTTCATGAACGTCCATGCAATGCGAGTTCCGAGGTCATTGATGGTGACCACCCAGTTGTCGGCGTTGTCCTGAAAGCAACGGAACAGTGGGTGTTTGAAAGCAACTATGGATGGCTGTCGGCTGCAGAAACTCTGGAGCATGTCGACGTCATGAAGCCGAGTTGGTATGAAGGCTCTCCGAAGGCATAAAGGAGCTTACTGCTGCTCTCGGGTGGAGTCGTTTCATGGTCTTTCAAGGTGGCTGCGGCTATCGCGGCTTCAATCAACTGCAGTCCTGGGCAAGGTCGTTGGAAACAGCGCTGAGGTCAATGCAGTCAATGCGTTGAACCCAAAGAGCAGTCGCACGATGGTGCAAGAAAGCTGGGCGGCACATTCGGGTGATTCGCACGCAGTGCCAGTGGTGATGCCCGAGCACTATTCCCAGAGCAGTCTAATCGAAGCGGCGCTGTCGTCGGTCAAAAGAGCTTAAACATCATGATCGGCTTAGACGCGCACGCAGTATAGAACGAAGGATTACTTGCAAAGGGAAGCAGTAACAGTATTCCTGGGGGTATGGTAGTCCATGAATGGTGTGGCGCCTTCATAGTAAGCCTGCTCTTGAGCCACTGAGGGGGCCTGGACGCCAAGCGCGGACAGCATTCCCAGCACCAGGAGGTCATGGTTCTACAAGGACGCAACAAGACATTCTCTACGTGTACTTGATGTGGTTGCATAATGACGTGTTTCGTGGTCGAGAAAGCATGGACGGCGTTCTTCGAGTGTTGGTTTCACAACGTCAAAGGCGCTGTATTACGCAGCCAGTATCTGCCGCAAGTCTTCGTTTCTGACAACTGCGCCGTTGTATAAGAACGAGGCACAGGCAGAGCACCCGTTCCTTGGCGCGCTGTTCTATTATATGACTTCATCGTGCATTTATTCTAGCTCACAGTCTAGCCTAAATCACTTGCCAGCGCTCTAGTAGCACTGTCATATCTGCACTAAGTACAACAAAAATACGCGTTTTCTACCCGCATTGAGGACCTATGCCTGTTCTAAGGGGCCAGAACAACAACCATTTGCTAAGAAGTCTCTCAGAAGAGTTTTTAGGAAGATGAAAAAGTGAAATAAAGTTAAATGGTGTTATTGTGTGCAATAGTGCGTGCGCTTATCTCGGCTGGATGCGGAATGCTGCAAAATATGCGGCGCCTCGTCTCTACTATCAAGATTTCCGATTCATGGTCGGGAAAGTAGGCCGTACGCTGTGTTTGAAATGTCACTCCCCTTTTTTTCTTTCATACCGATACGCCTTAGGAGTGCTGCCATCTTCTGGCAAATCAAAACACTCCAGTTTGAGAGTCCAGTATGGCCTCGAAGCTGCAGAGCCCAGATTGTTGATCTCGAAGCACATCTACTGCCGTTTTGTGTTGTAGGCTTACTATATCTGCGATGAGATTTGCGCTTTTTTTTATTCGCACGGTCCTTTTTCATCGTGCTGTTCATTTTACCTCGTCTGTCGTAATGTGTCTGGTGTTTTCTTTGCTTTTTGTACATTTTTATCACTTTATTCTCAAATGTTAGCTCTTCACCAGGACATACCCGCATATTTTCAATAGATCAGACAACTCAAGTATTGTCTTGAATTTCCCGCGCTATAGTTTACGAAAAAAAATACACAGTGAGACTGCTGTGTTTTCATGAGAATTCCATAAACTAGCCAATTCGTGGCGTGATAGCCGAGAATGAAAAAAACAGCGAACCAAACACATAAAAAATACTTCTGATTCAGCTCACTCAGTTTGCGCCTGAACGAAGTTACATTACTCGTAAAATACTCCCAAGGTAATACACTAAAGTTACGGATAGCCTCAGTGAAAAACCAGAGAAATATACAATGAAGGGGCCACGCAGTCACTCCAGTTACCCGAAACCATGCGCCGGTAAAACGCACATTGGCTGCGCCACGCAATTTCTCTAGAAAGCTGGAATAGAAACTTGGCTCGAGAGGTTCGGAGTAAAAAAAAAAAACCAGGCCTGCGTGAATGGCGCAGCGCATTTGCAGCTAAGTCATGAATAGGGGCCTTTCAGAACCTTTTCTAAACACTCTTTAGGTATAAATGCTAGAAGCACACTTGCTGGATACCCACTACGTGATAAATATACATAAAGTTTGCATAGTATGACAGCAATCACTATGCTATCTTTCGTCATTCTTGGGAGAAGCGTGGTATCCGCTAAACACTTGTAACGAATTTTGTGTTGCATTCAATGGCTGACGCAGATGAAGAACCATGCCTGAAGTGGGCATGCGCCACAGTCAATAGGTGGTGTAGAACAATCTTTTGTTATCTTTTCGAGCGTTAGACAACCCAATAGTCACGCTATTCACATTTTGTGAGGCCTGGTTGTTTCTTTGCTATTCTGAAACACTTCATCACTAATACTCACGTGATTCCTTTCCCGGAATCAAGCCTGCCTAAGGCCTGTTTGCGAACGAATATAAACTTAGGTCCAGCTCAGCGGTAGAATACAGGGGTGGCACGTGCAGTGAACCCTGTTTCGTATCTGACTGTCACCACATGTTAGTGGTGTCTGTGTTTGCCCGTGACGTGGACGAAGAGAACGCAATCGATGTTGATTGATGAACGTATAGGGGATCCGATGTTGTTATAGGTAACTGTAATCCAAATGTGAAGAAAGAATGATTGATCATTGATATGTGGGCTTCAACGTCCCAAAACCCCCATATGATTATGAGAGACGCCGTAAGGGAGGGCTCCGAAAATTTCCACCACCTTGGGGTTCTTTAACGTGCAGCAAAATCTCAGCACACGGGCCTACAGCATTTTCGCCTCCATCGAAAATGAAGCTGCTGCCGCCGGGATTTGTTCCCGCGAGCTGCGGGTCAGCAGCCGAGTACCTTACCCCCGTATTCACAAACGCTCCTCGACTCGACTTTCGCCCTTCACTTGACAGAGTTGAGCACTGCGCCACTGCTCGGCTGAAAATGACGCTGCGCTACTCAAGAACAGCAGCAAATTATCACTGATATGCAGTGACTTTCCCTTCCTAGAGATGACGCTCCGATCGGCTTTCTCAAGTGAAGGCGCAGCGTTGAGTGAAGGGGCGTTCCAGAATACGAAGGTTAGCCACTAGACCACCGCGGCGGGGCTACTCGATGTTCAGATGAAAGTGTTTATTCGGTCCAACTTTCGGCGAGAAATTGATTGATTGATTGATTGATTGATTGATTGATTGATTGATTGATTGATTGATTGATTGATTGATTGATTGATTGATTGATATGTGGGGTTTAACGTCCCAAAACCACCATATGATTATGAGAGACGCCGTAGTGGAGGGCTCCGGAAATTTCGACCACGTGGGGTTCTTTAACGTGCACCCAAATCTGAGCACATGGGCCTACAGTGTGGCGAGAAAACTGAAGGTTAGATTACACCGACAACCGGGCACCGATAGCGCCAAACAGAGCATCGGCCGGTGATCAACTGACAAGCGGCGAAGCGTGGTGGTATTATACGCGTGACGTAGAAAGTTCTAGCATTGTCGCTATAGCGGCCGCGTATAGGTTCCAGAATAATCTATTATGTCCGCGAAGTGGGCGTATTCTTAAACAAAACGATCTGCTATAATGGTGAACCTTCTAGAAGAATGAGGCGCAGTTCGCGCTTGGCATTCCAGACAGGCTTTGTGGCCGAAAACCGAATGAAAAAAAAGTTTAATTGAGAAACGCGCGTGGCAATATGTTCTACTATCAATTTCGTGCCTTTTGAAACAAATAACAACGAGGGGAACGTCCACAAACCTTGTCTTTGCAAACTTGAGGCCGAATCCGAAACCACAAAGCAGTAATGATGAAGGCAAAATGAAATTCACCACTAAACACAACGAGCCATTTATGACAAATACAACTTTTATACAACTGTACCCCGCTTTGTCATGCCTTTGACTGCGTGAGTGCGACGCACTGACAGCCCAAAGAGAGTTGCGGAAGTAAAGGCTTGTACCATATTTCTCTGTATTTCAGGAGTACTGCGATTTCTCTGCTGCACAGATCCGGTACTCTGGCTGTGTGTTTAGAAAAAGTGGTTAACGATTTAGAGTACTTCGTGCTCTACTATGGGAGAGCATAAAGCCGTCCTGTATAGAAACAAATTTATTTACAGCATGTACAGAACACAAAGGCTTCATACCATTCCAGTAACACGGCACATACACATCGGCACATCTATATTTCACGACTAACATCACTACGCTACACTGAAGACATTTGCTCTAATATACATGATTATGTCGGCATACATGTACACAAGAATTCAATGTTATATCACGATACAAGGGTATAACGATAAAATAGATCCAAATGAAACACGATTTGTAACAAATGAAATCATATATAACAACTCAACGGGCGCTGCTTAGCACCAAGTCGGTCGAAAAATGAGTTGTATCATTTCGTGTTCCACCTTGACGAAAGGGCACGACCAATGCCGCAGAAACTCTTGCTCCCCGAAGAAGAAAAGCTCCTCGGAGAGGAACGCGAGGATCTCTCGTCTCATTCTCCCCAGTATCGGCCACAAAGCACGCCGGCGGCAATTGGCAGCTACGGCCTCACATCGGTTTCTCCAAAGGCTGAACAGCCCCGCAACTATTAACAGAGCGGAGAAGCGGCTACGCTGAAATCGGCCGTTGGACACGAAAGTTCGCACACCCTGTCCCCGAAAACCAGCATTAACCGCACGCCAAAAAAGGCGGAAAACCACACATTCAAACGTCGCATGTCGATTGGTCTTTACCATGACGCAGTTGGGGCAAGTGATAATGCGAACCACCTGCCATCGCTGCAACCGACCTCGCGTGGGGAGCAAGCCCCAGCCCAGCCTCCAGACAAAGTCTCTGAGATGCCCTGGCAAAACTGCGGCAGTTATTCGCTTCCAAGCGCGGTTCACTACAGATTGACGATGCTGGGGCACCAAGGGCCGTAGAAGGGCGGCCATTGTGTCCACCACTTTAGAATCGGCCACCTCTATCTCTGGGCACGTAGTTTCCAAACGTCGGTGAAATGCCAGAAGGGCTCGATACAAAGATGGTAATTCAGTTGATTGGGGACCTTGGTTTATTTGGCTATCCGGCAAGAAGGATATGTGTGTGGGAAACGACGACGAAGTGATTCTGGCGTAGAACACTGCTGTCACTATCTGTAATTTTTCAAAGTTTTTCTGCGACTCTGTGGAAGACACCGTTCCAGTGACTGCGGCGATGGACGTGTATTCGCCTGTGCTTCCACCGCAACCATCGACGTCGTCCGCAGCTACCACGAGAAGGCGTACGGGCCACCCGAGTGATGCCGACAGCGAAGACACGCTGATTTACTCTACGGCCAGCGACGAGAGCTCCGATGAAGGCGACTTCGTGCCTGTGACAAGGCAGCAGCGAAAAAGAAGACTAGTGATGCCGTCTCCAACAACAAGTAAGAATGTGACGACGACGCGAGAGCCCACGATATACACAATTCTGTTTGTGCCGGTCAATGCGGCTCATAGTCTCAACCGGCTCAATCGTCAAGTCACGTCTAGGTTTCTTGAGGAACTCGCCCAGGGAGAGATCGCGGACGTGCGGATTAATGGCCGTAAGAATATCCTCGCCGTAGACGTCACTCAACGAAGCACATTGGAAGTGCTGAGCAACGTCAAGATGTTGGATAACATCAATGTTCGCTCATATATGCCTGATGGCCGCGACTCTACTGCAGGCGTCATTTACGACGTCGACATTTCCATCAGCGAAAGTGACTTTGCTGCTCTCATCAAACCGGTGTCTGCAGAACCTACTATACTGCAAGCTCGTCGCCTTGGCAAATCACGCTGCGTGAAGCTCGTGTTCAAGGGTGACAGCCTTCCATCGCAAGTCAAGGTCGGCCATTTTCGACACACAGTGCGACCCTTCGTACCGAAGCCCCTTCAATGCCGGAAATGTTATAGATTGGGACATATCAGTGCTGTTTGTACAAGCCTGGCTGTGTGCTCACTATGCTCAGAATCACATAGCGCAGACGCTTGCCAGGCAGAACTTCGAAAATGTCGAAACTGTCATCGCCCTCACGAAGCATCGTCGAAAGATTGCCCAATCATGAAAAAGGAAATGCAAGTGTTGAGGCAAATGGTCCGAGATGGCTCAACTCACAGGGAGGCCGCTGCCCAAGTACGACGCAGGCGGTCTCGTCGCCGGAGGCCCCTGAGGAGACCCAGGGCTGAAGCAAGGATTGAACCTCACCAAACGACCACCGGCATACCACCTCAAGCGTCCAGACACGCCGACAACAAATCCTCCAAGCAAGACAAGAGCATCACCGGCTCACCTGAAGCATGGCCAGCGCTGCCAACGATAGACCCACCGTCTGAGCCACCGTATCGCTCGTCTACAATCACTTCGGAACGAGAATGCGGTGATAGTCGCGACAAAGAAATCGTAGCCATGGTAAAGGCCCTTATGAATACCATTCGTATGCTCCTCACTAGCATTGACAGTCCGGCTGCAAAGAGTGCACTTCTGTTAGTGGATGCGCTGAAGCCGGTGCTATCAAGTCTGGAAAGGCACCATGGCTCCGCCTCTGCAAGCCTTTCGTAAAGAGGTCAAAGGAGCTTCGATATTTCAGTGGAATGCCCGAGGCCTCAAGCCCCGCATTTCTGATATACGACAATTTGTGTTCAAAACCAGTTTCCAATTATTGTTATCTGTGAGCCAAGGCTACACAATGCAATACGACTATCCAGGTACGAAGCCTTCAAGTCCGCTACCTGCAACGAACAGAGTAAAGTCATTGTATATATCAGATGCGACCTTACCTATATCGAGCACCGTGTAGCACCTCACGATGACAACCAGTATGTCTGCTTGACAGTTAAACGTAGAGACCTCAATTTCACGCTCGTAGGCGCATATATATCACCTTCGAACCGTTTTGAACCTGAAAGACTACGTGCACTGTTAACAGCCACACCTGGACCATGGATCATCACCGGAGATTTCAACGCTCACCACCCACTATGGGGAAGTCAGAAGACAGACAGTCGCGGAAGGCAAGTATTCTCCTTTGCTCTGGAGCAGCAGCTGCTTTGTGTAAACGACGGAAGCCCAACGTTTCTACGGGGAACGACATACAGCAGCTGCCTTGACTTGACATTTGTGTCACGAAGCCTAAATGGAAAGGTCAAGTGGTTCGCAGACTATGAAACTCATGGAAGCGACCACATACCAACTTATTTGAAGATCAAGGGCCTGGAAAAATCGCCTAACTACGACACTTCGACTCGCATCGACTGGACAAAGTTCAGGTCACTGACGGAAAAAAGGTGTCAAGAAAATAAAACGCCTCCTCTTGACACCCTCGAGGATATGATTAGAGGTGCTACTCAAGAAGCGACCTATCACATTCAACATACTTCAGATTATTGTCAATATCAAGCGGAATTGGAACGGCTCAGAGTGATCCGTCGTCACGCAGAAAGAAGATATAGGCGCACTAAGTACATTCACGACTTGAGGGAGGCAAGGCGCCTACAAAAAAAAATTCAGCGGCGAATCATTTCACTTCAATCCTTTCGCTGGAAACATCTGTGCGAATCTTTGGATCCACACAAGCCTTTGACGCAGACATGGAGGATTGTCCGTGGCCTACGAACATCGCCACATCAACATCGCCCCTTCAAGTGTCTTTCTCTCCACCAAGGACGCACCGAAATTGAAGTAGCAGAAGATTTCTGCATGAAAGTTGCCGGTCATGCGTCCACGTGCACCACGCGCCACCTAGAAAACGCTCCAGTTTCCAGAGATTCAAGAATGGAGACCTTTTTCTCTCTAGAGGAACTACAAGTGGCCTTGACGGCATGCAAACGATCTTCATCGCCTGGTCCGGATGGGATCACGTACATGGCTCTTTGCCACCTCGGAGAAGCAGCTCGACGGGCCCTTCTATCCGTGTACAACGACTCGTGGAGCAGCGGATTTATCCCTCATTCGTGGAAATCCAGCCGCCTCGTCCCTGTGCTTAAACCAGGTAAATCTCCTCTGCACTTGACCTCTTATCGCCCCATCGCGCTTACCAGCTGTTTCGGGAAAGTGATGGAGAGGATGATTTTGACTCGTCTAGAGTGGTACCTGGAGCGCCACGAGGTATACCCTCATGCTATGACGGGCTTCCGGCGTGGGAGGTCCGCAATTGATAACGTTATAGACCTGGTCTCATCTGTTCGGCATCAAAAAAGACTGAAACGTTTATCTGCGGCGTTGTTCTTGGACGTGAAAGGTGCATACGATAACGTATCACATGAAGCCATTCTGGATGTCATGGAAAATGTTGGATTAGGGGGTCGGGTTTACCAATGGATCCACAGCTGTCTGAACGGCAGAACTTTCTTTGTACAGACGGAGAATGGCACAACAACGCACCATTGCAACCGTCGAGGTGTGCCTCAAGGCGGCGTTCTTAGCCCCACACTTTTCAATCTAGCGCTACTGGGCCTGGTTGATGCACTTCCAGAATCTGTCCATCTATCAATATATGCAGATGACATCTGCATCTGGGCGTCAGGCGTAACACGCCTTCATTTGCGTGCCCGGCTTCAGAGAGCGGCAAAAATAGCGACAAAGTACCTGGAAGAACGGGGACTAGAGCTGTCATCAGAGAAATGCTCGCTTATAGCATTCCCGCATAAGGCTATGAGCCCATATGTTATTAAAATCAACGGACACACGATCAACTACGTGAAGACCCACCGATTCCTCGGAGTCATAGTTGATCGCGACCTCTCCTGGAGCCCTCACATCGCCCACATGAAAACTAAACTCACCATGATCACCCACGTACTGAGGTTTCTTGCTGGAAAAACGTGGGGTGCACCGGTACAAGCAATGCTCCAACTCTACACTGTTTTGTTCCTCGGTTATATGCGATACAGCTTACCCGTGCTTTGCGGGATCCGAAGAACAAACTTGCGCGTCCTCCAGTCGATCCAAGCCCAAGCCCTGAGGATATGCCTTGGTCTCCCGAGATGCACGTCTACAGCAGCGACAGTCATCAATGCGCGTGATTATCCAGTCAACGCATACATCCGCGTAGACGCTTTGAGAATGCACATAAGACATTTCGCTCGGCTTCCATCTCATCACCTAGCCTCACTTCGAACTTCCAGGCCCCACTCAGCGTTCAGCGCAACTGTAGCTCAGCATTGCACAGTGCTTCCATTGCACTTCACGCATGCAGCACAGCCGCCGATACCATTATGGTGCCTACACCCACTCAAAGCCCTTCTTACAATTCCTGGCATCCAAAATAAGAAAAAGTCGTCGCATCTAGCCCTGAAACAGGCCACATTACTTTTCCTGCAAGAGAAGCACAACGGACGCCTTCACATTTACACGGATGGCTCGGTGTCTTCAGTAAGCTCTGCAGGGGCGGTGGTTATTCCCGCGAGGAACCTCACAATTAAATTCATGACATCGCATTCGACGTCGTCGACAGCTGCAGAACTTGCAGCCATTCGTGCAGCTCTGTAGTTTATAGTGAAAGAACCTTCGGGAATTTGGTCGATCTTCTCGGACTCGAAGGCATCTCTTCAATGTCTTATATCACCCTTTCGCCATGGACCTAATGAACAGTTAGTAGCTGAAATAAGGCTTCTTCATCACCAAGCAACCGAAAAACAGCACAGCATAGTGTATCAGTGGATACCAGGCCATTGCGGTATATATGGCAATGACCGCGCAGATGAGGCCGCTAGATCTGCACACGTTGGTACCCAATACACAGCCATCCCGTTCTCAAGAACCGACGCAGCTACAAGACTTCGTTCGCTTGCACGTGACCTCACACTGGTACAGTGGAACTCGACAGACTTCACAAACGCGCGCCTGCATAACTTGGATCCCGATCTGCAGCTTCGTCTTCCCCCAAGGATATCTCGAGCTGAGGAGACTCTTCTATGCCGCCTGTGGCTTGGAGTGGCCTTCACGAACGCATACTCTTATCTCATCGGGATGGCCAGCTCTCCTACATGCACTTACTGCAGTTGCGAAGAAACCATCGCGCACCTTCAGTGTGAGTGCACCTATTTCAACGTGCAAAGACAAGAACTCACTGCAGCTCTGGATAGACTAGACAATCGGCCTTTGTCGGAACAAAGGATTCTGGGTCATTGGCCAAGCCCATCCTCAGCCCAGAAGGCTTTGAAAGCTTTGCTGCGCTTTTTGCGGACAACTGGCCTCAGAGACAGACTTTAGTGTCTTATACTCTTTGATGTTGCCTTTCAGCTGTCGCGATTTTTTTGTAATTTCTCCCTCTCTTCGCAACATTCCTTTTTAACATCTATCATTCCCCTCACCCCTTTCCCCAGCACAGGGTAGCCAGCCGGTCTAAGAACTGGCCCTGTCTTTCCGCTTAAACTTTCTTCCTCCTCCTCCTCCCTCCTCCGGCAAGAAGACACGTAGTGATGGCCCCAGATGGTAGCGAGCCAGTGTCTGAGCGGGCATGCCATCATTGCTTAGTATTTAAAATAGAGTGCGGAGGCGCAATGTAGAAGCCGTGATGGAAACGTCGGGGAATGCAAAACCGCCTTGATCTCGCGGTTGAGCTAACGCTGGACGCGATAACAATTCTGTGCCACCAGACCAAAAAAAATGAACTGATGCAGCTTTGCACTTTCCTGCAGACGTGGAATGGTGGTTTAACAGAATGGCAAAGGTACCAAAATTTTCCTAGGTACACCGTTTGAGTTAAGTATCGGCGTTCCAAGAGGGGGAATTCGAAGTACCTGGCTGCTTTGATATCACTTAGACGAGTTTGTACAATGGATGACCAGATGCTATCTTGTATACCAAATGCAGTGAAAGTAACTCCGAGTATTGAAATCTCAGGAGACCACTGTAAAGGCGACGTGATGTTGATACGACCGCTGGGGTTGCCAATGAAAAAATACTGGCCGTCCTGGGGGGGGGGGGAGGGGGCTTAGAAAAAGTAGGTAACGATTTAGAGTACCCGGTACTCTACTATGGGAGAGCTTAAAGCCGTCCCCAAAAATTCACCAGCTCATCTGTACTTTCGATTGCTTGTGCACTGGCCGTCCTGTTGCGGTTAGGAAAAGTGGGTCAGGGGGGGGGGTAGAAAAAGTGGGTAACGATTTAGAGTACCGGGTACTCTACTACTGCGTGAGAGAGATGTAGGGCTACAGACAACCACGAGTTCTTCAACTGATATTTATACTCATAATGTCTAGCCACCGACCTTCTAGTGCGGGTGGCGCAACATCTATATTGCACGTTTTGAAGAGCAAATATAAATCTAGCATGTGTAAATATCTGGTGATCGTTATGTAGTCTCTAGGCACGTCGACCTTTTATTGTAGAATTACATAACATTTAACACCGTTTTCTTTTTTAAACTTAATTTACCAGCTGGCATTCTGTCATAATGGCTCAATGTGGTGAAGTCTCTTACGCTCAAGCCTGGGACTTCTAGCTAGGCACTTACACAGTTGGGACGATCGTTCAGCAGTGCTGGCCGAAAAATAATCTATGAACGTTACGATACGGCGTCCAATCCAACCTGCGATACCGCGATGTGTACTAGTAAACGCCACAAAAACAATGCTGGTCGGCAAAACCACAACTCAAACGCATCTCTGGCAATCTTTATAGTTTTGCTTACCTCGTCTACACTTTATTTCAACAATAGGAGGCTTTCGGAATGCTCAAACTTTATTCTTCTCGAGCCACCTGTGCATAGATCAGTCCAACTAAATGTGACCCGTACGAGTACGTCCCAGCGAATGTAGGCCTAGCTTACCGGCCGAGTCCGTCATACATGTCATCGGTGCTTCTGGATTTAATAATACCCGTGCTTTGCCGAGGAATGAAAATGACCGTAAAGTAGATTTTCTGCCTTTCTATCTGACAACTTGAATGAACCATTGTCTCTTGCGTACGGTGAGGACAAGGAGTGATGGGCATCAAGGCGACGCGCTTTCAGCCTGAGGCGCAGCGCACACGGGCCGCCGTCCAAAAGCCGCCGAGCACTCTCACTGGCATTTCGCTGATTCATACGTGGAAACACAGGCTTGTCGTAGTTGGGGCGCGTTCAAAAAGTAACACGATGAGGCACTTTCGTGCACCTGCAATTTGGTTTTTAGCAATAGGCTGTGTAGTTGCAGCTATCAGCTTTTCATTCTGACATGGCCGCTGCACTATAGCATATCATCACTCTCGCAAGCAAGTACACCTTACTTAATCAACTGTCCCGCCGCGGTGGTCTATAGTGGCTAAGGTACTCGGCTGCTGACCCGCAGGATGCGGTATACAATCCTGCCTGTATTTTCAATGGATGCGAAAATGTTGTAGGTCCATGTGCTCAGATTTGGGAGCACGTTAAAGAACCCCAGGTGATCGAAATTTCCGGAGCCCTCCACTACAGCGTCTCTCATAATCATATGGTGGTTTCGGGACGTTGAACCCCACATATCAGTCAATCAATCTATCCTATTTAATCAACTACACGCGTACCTAGCGAGCATTACAGTCGATATAAAGCTTCTGCGCACGTCAACCAGCAGAAAAAAACGAGAAAAGGCTATTCCTCTCGTCAGTAAAAGCCGATAATCTGCACCAGGTTCTCGGTAACTTTTGTATATTTTCTTTTTCTATGTTGTGAATTCTGAAAGAAACTTGGCGTATTGGCATTAGTGGCATGTAATGCGTTGACGCCAGTAGTTCCCATGTTAGACACTTTTAGTTGGGCGTATACGTAATGAGCCTACGTACGCAACTTGGCTAAGGAAGAGAAGTGCGCATGCGCAGTTCATAACGTATCTATTCCATGGATGCGTGAGTACGCACGAAAAAAACAAATAAAACGCGGCGTGCTTAAACGTGATGAGGTGGAGCGCATGCGGCGTGACGCTCTCGCGATATCTCGATTGAAATAGGAACCAGATAGCAAAGTGGCAACGATGGCGTTGAATGCAGAGAGCAACAAAGCTTGGCCCGATTCGAGTACATTTCCACTTAGAGAGATGGTGTTGCGCTGCTAGCGGAAGTACAAACCGGCGATCCATTCAGGCATCCGGAACAAACCGACCTAAACCGTGGATCCAAAATGATTCGCCTTGGCTTGGATGCTAGTGACCATTATGACAGCCGCTACTACACGAGTGCGCTAAAAAGCACCCATAAGCCGTTTTATTTCTAATGACATACGTCTAGTTAAACCAAACGTATCTCGCTACGGTCAGTACGGGGAACCATAGAGTTTCCAACAATACTTACTAGAGGGAACTCTGGCGCTAGTGTCTATGGGAGTTGCAACACATGGCGCTTCAGCGAGCATGGGAATGATGGGTAGTACACACATATGTCTAATTTTCGTACTTCTGGCCTGCTTCTGGCTTTGTGTGTGTTCATGTGGCTTGGAGCTGTTTTTTCACGAAAGCATAAATTAGCAAATGTTCACCGTTTGCGCTTCACAACCTTATTTTTTAAGCTTACTATTTCAAATCAAGTCCCTAAGCTCAAAAATGTTCGTTCTTTCTTTCAAAACAAAATCGAAACACAGCAATAAACGAAGCCGCACGTACGATTAGCCGCCCTCAAGTACGAAGACTAGGCAAATGTGTGTACTACCCATCATTCCCATGGTCGCTGAACGATCGCAGCGCCAGAGTGCCCTCTAGTTAATTTTGGGAAACTCTATGCGGGGAACTAAAAGCGTCGTTGAGCGTTTTGCATGCAGCGCAACGTATCGTGCCGCGTACGCAGGCTCGTTACGTACGCCCAACTAAGAGTGTTTGCTATAAAACGCAAAATTTAGTTTGAAACAAAAATTGCGCAAGTGTTCAAACTCCGATCCGTGTAGTGGAACGGTGTGTTTTCTTTTTATTGGTTTTTCTTAGGGGCGAAGCTCCTCTTAGTATTACCTTGACCTGCGTCAGGCGGGACCAGCAGTAGAAAACAGACAGACGGACGGACGGATAGATGGACGCGCGGGCTTAAGGATGAATGCATGGACGAACGGATGGACAGATAGACAGACATGTGGACCGACGGACAGACAGATGGAAGGACGGCGAACATGGCGCGGCATGGCATGGCAGTAGAGCGTTCGCCGTGTCATACGTAGGTGGTGAGTTCGCACCCCGCTATTAGGTTTTTTTTTTCTTTTTTAACTAAATTTTTGTTACTATATGTGTAGAGCTTCTACATTGCTCCAATAGCAATTCGTTTGGCAACGTGTTAGATGCTGCCGCAGTTTCTTGGTTAGAAGGTGTTGCTGTTGGTGCTTCGTGCACAAAACAATGGTATCACTGAAATTTCTCTTCTTAACTTATTAACTTGACGTATTAGACTTACATCTGCATATAACGTCTGCACATTACTTTGGTATGAAAAGAAAAATGAACCCCGCCAAGGTGGTCTGGTGGCTAAGGTACTCGGCTGCTGACCCGCAGGTCGCAGGATCGAATCCCGGCTGTGGCGGCTGCATTTACGATGGAGGCGGAAGTGTTGTAGGCCCGTGTGCTCATATTTGGGTGCACGTTAAAGAACCTGAGGTGGTAGAAATTTCCAGAGCCTTCCACTACAGCGTCTCTCATAATCATGTGATGGTTTTGGGACGTTAAACCCCACATATCAATCGTATCGATCAAAAAGAAAATGAAGGTAAGTAAGTGCATAGAAGGAGACAAAGCCCTATATAGTAACCCAGGAAGGCGTGTGTGAACGCGAGCCAGAATCTCTCTTTTTTTGTTATATTTAGTGGGGATCGGCGGTCTTGATCATTCCGAGCAGCGCACGCTTGCAGTAACAAATAACTGTCCGTGGTCACGCAGATAGGCCCCACAAGTACACATTTTTTTGAAGAGCGCTTCTTGCTGCGCATTGAATTCTGGCCACTCTGTGAGGATGTGTTCAGATGTCTTGTATAAGCCGCAGACGTACAAAAAGACTGTCCACGCCTTGTTGACGATGATAACGTAGTGTGCTCTGAGACAGAGCCACTTAGTTTATATAAGAAGGTTCTGTTACGACGAGGAAATTGTGAACAGTGAACGAGGGGGCAAATAATCCACTTATGACCGGGTGGCATACGCGGTGGTATAAAATATGTCGGTCCATCAGCAGCACGTGTAAACCAACCAGCCCAAACACGCATACGTTTAGAAATTTTGTCAGGCTGTTTGGAAAAACACGAGTTCTTGCGTTCACCTTAATGCAGGCATCAGAATCATCATTGAGGGTGCGACAATGTACGAAGTTGTGTCAATAAAGCTGCACTATTCTTATCCGAAAAGAACTGGCCCATTTGAATTTTTCATCACGTGGTACTCCAGAGCATCTGCTTGCTTCTTTTTTTGCTTTTTTTGTTCATACGCATGAGGTCATACCTATTCTTTTCTGTAGGCTATATAACTGTGTGTTATTGTACTCAAATTTAGTTGGAAGTATCCACTTGTCCAGTGGGTTCTGGACTACGGAGCTCTTCCACGAGGGTAATACCGGGCGTTGCTCAGAACACTATAACAAAAATGAATGTATATTTTCTTCCTCTTTCTCCTTGACTATTCTGTGTTTTCTGTGTTTACTTTTGACGCTGAGCAGTTTAATTATCGAATACCGACTATATAGCCCGATTCAACACTTTGACACGCTTAAGGAGAGCACTTATTGCTAACGCAATAAATACTAAACAAACTTGGAATAACTGTAAACACACTTACCGAAACATGGAACATGCTCGCTTTGAGGAGTTACCTAAAACAAAGAAACATTTTATTTAGTAAAGCATATTGTTGTTCAATGAACCACGTTACTGGCCAGCCAAGCACATATACTGCGCAAAATGTGAGTAGTCTCAAATTTTCATAATTTTGGACCAAACACAAAAAGCTTTAGTGACAGCATAGTAGCACTTCCTTTTTTCTGATTATAAAATGCTAGATAAAAATCTGCTCCCATCAGTGCTCCGAGAAGATTTACTCGTTAAGCGAATGGTGAACAGACAGTTAAGCATGCAGGGTATATACTCCCTTCCACGCCTCATTTGAATTATAAGTGCTTGTACTTCATTTATTCAGAACTGCGCTTCAAAGGCCCTTAACTACTTGATAAGACAGTTTTTATCTCTTGCTATGTTTCTTTTTTTTCTTTTCTTGGCCACTTCGTGATGCTAGAACGGTGATTAAAGTGACTTCACTTGGGTACATACTCGATTTGTTCATGTAAGGAAAATATCAGTAGTGAGTTATCACCTACGCTCTTTTTTCGCAGATCTCCCATCCGTTCCCTTTATGTCTCGTAGAATTATCATGACCATCAACAGATTTAGGATCATTTTGTGTGCCTTTGACTGCGCAAACGGATGTAACAACGTTTACTAACATGCGTCAAATCTTGAAAGCACTCGGCTGCTGACCAAGGGATCGAGTACCGACCGCGGCGCCACATATTCGATGGAGGCGATAATGCTGTAGGCCCCTGTGCTACAGCGTACTGTCAAACCACATGTGATTTGACAGTCCGATTGATTGATATGTGGGGTTTAACGTCCCAAAAGCACCATATGATTATGAGAGACGCCGTAGTGGAGGGCTCCGGAAATTTCGACCACGTGGGGTTCTTTAACGTGCACCCAAATCTGAGCACACGGGCCTACAGTGTGGCGAGAAAACTGAAGGTTAGATTACACCAACAACCGGGCACCGATAGCGGCAAACAGAGCATCGGCCGGTGATCAACTGACAAGCGACGAAGCGCGGTGGTATTCATACGCGTGACGTAGAAAATTCTAGCATTATCGCTATAGCGGCCGCGTATAGGTTCCAGAATAATCTATTATGTCCGCGAAGTGGGCGTATTCTTAAACAAAGCGATCTGCTATAATGGTGAACCTTCTAGAAGAATGAGGCGCAGTTCGCGCTTGGCATTCCAGACAGGCTTTGTGGCCGAAAACCGAATGAAAAAAAAGTTTAATTGAGAAACGCGCGTGGCAATATGTTCTACTATCAATTTCGTGCCTTTTGAAACAAATAACAACGAGGGGAACGTCCACAAACCTTGTCTTTGCAAACTTGAGGCCGAATCCGAAACCACAAAGCAGTAATGATGAAGGCAAAATGAAATTCACCACTAAACACAACGAGCCATTTATGACAAATACAACTTTTATACAACTGTACCCCGCTTTGTCATGCCTTTGACTGCGTGAGTGCGACGCACTGACAGCCCAAAGAGAGTTGCGGAAG
Organism: Rhipicephalus annulatus; assembly: GCA_013436015.1. Taxonomy (NCBI): domain Eukaryota; kingdom Metazoa; phylum Arthropoda; class Arachnida; order Ixodida; family Ixodidae; genus Rhipicephalus; species Rhipicephalus annulatus. The sequence continues at coordinate 105,066 of WOVY01006740.1, forward strand.
TAAAGGCTTGTACCATATTTCTCTGTATTTCAGGAGTACTGCGATTTCTCTGCTGCACAGATCCGGTACTCTGGCTGTGTGTTTAGAAAAAGTGGTTAACGATTTAGAGTACTTCGTGCTCTACTATGGGAGAGCATAAAGCCGTCCTGTATAGAAACAAATTTATTTACAGCATGTACAGAACACAAAGGCTTCATACCATTCCAGTAACACGGCACATACACATCGGCACATCTATATTTCACGACTAACATCACTACGCTACACTGAAGACATTTGCTCTAATATACATGATTATGTTGGCATACATGTACACAAGAATTCAATGTTATATCACGATACAAGGGTATAACGATAAAATAGATCCAAATGAAACACGATTTGTAACAAATGAAATCATATATAACAACTCAACGGGCGCTGCTTAGCACCAAGTCGGTCGAAAAATGAGTTGTATCCTTTCGTGTTCCACCTTGACGAAAGGGCACGACCAATGCCGCAGAAACTCTTGCTCCCCGAAGAAGAAAAGCTCCTCGGAGAGGAACGCGAGGATCTCTCGTCTCATTCTCCCCAGTATCGGCCACAAAGCACGCCGGCGGCAATTGGCAGCTACGGCCTCACATCGGTTTCTCCAAAGGCTGAACAGCCCCGCAACTATTAACAGAGCGGAAGAAGCGGCTACGCTGAAATCGGCCGTTGGACACGAAAGTTCGCACACCCTGTCCCCGAAAACCAGCATTAACCGCACGCCAAAAAAGGCGGAAAACCACACATTCAAACGTCGCATGTCGATTGGTCTTTACCATGACGCAGTTGGGGCAAGTGATAATGCGAACCACCTGCCATCGCTGCAACCGACCTCGCGTGGGGAGCAAGCCCCAGCCCAGCCTCCAGACAAAGTCTCTGAGATGCCCTGGCAAAACTGCGGCAGTTACTCGCTTCCAAGCGCGGTTCACTACAGATTGACGATGCTGGGGCACCAAGGGCCGTAGAAGGGCGGCCATTGTGTCCACCACTTTAGAATCGGCCACCTCTATCTCTGGGCACGTAGTTTCCAAACGTCGGTGAAATGCCAGAAGGGCTCGATACAAAGATGGTAATTCAGTTGATTGGGGACCTTGGTTTATTTGGCTATCCGGCAAGAAGGATATGTGTGTGGGAAACGACGACGAAGTGATTCTGGCGTAGAACACTGCTGTCACTATCTGTAATTTTTCAAAGTTTTTCTGCGACTCTGTGGAAGACACCGTTCCAGTGACTGCGGCGATGGACGTGTATTCGCCTGGGCTTCCACCGCAACCATCGACGTCGTCCGCAGCTACCACGAGAAGGCGTACGGGCCACCCGAGTGATGCCGACAGCGAAGACACGCTGATTTACTCTACGGCCAGCGACGAGAGCTCCGATGAAGGCGACTTCGTGCCTGTGACAAGGCAGCAGCGAAAAAGAAGACTAGTGATGCCGTCTCCAACAACAAGTAAGAATGTGACGACGACGCGAGAGCCCACGATATACACAATTCTGTTTGTGCCGGTCAATGCGGCTCATAGTCTCAACCGGCTCAATCGTCAAGTCACGTCTAGGTTTCTTGAAGAACTCGCCCAGGGAGAGATCGCGGACGTGCGGATTAATGGCCGTAAGAATATCCTCGCCGTAGACGTCACTCAACGAAGCACATTGGAAGTGCTGAGCAACGTCAAGATGTTGGATAACATCAATGTTCGCTCATATATGCCTGATGGCCGCGACTCTACTGCAGGCGTCATTTACGACGTCGACATTTCCATCAGCGAAAGTGACTTTGCTGCTCTCATCAAACCGGTGTCTGCAGAACCTACTATACTGCAAGCTCGTCGCCTTGGCAAATCACGCTGCATGAAGCTCGTGTTCAAGGGTGACAGCCTTCCATCGCAAGTCAAGGTCGGCCATTTTCGACACACAGTGCGACCCTTCGTACCGAAGCCCCTTCAATGCCGGAAATGTTATAGATTGGGACATATCAGTGCTGTTTGTACAAGCCTGGCTGTGTGCTCACTATGCTCAGAATCACATAGCGCAGACGCTTGCCAGGCAGAACTTCGAAAATGTCGAAACTGTCATCGCCCTCACGAAGCATCGTCGAAAGATTGCCCAATCATGAAAAAGGAAATGCAAGTGTTGAGGCAAATGGTCCGAGATGGCTCAACTCACAGGGAGGCCGCTGCCCAAGTACGACGCAGGCGGTCTCGTCGCCGGAGGCCCCTGAGGAGACCCAGGGCTGAAGCAAGGATTGAACCTCACCAAACGACCACCGGCATACCACCTCAAGCGTCCAGACACGCCGACAACAAATCCTCCAAGCAAGACAAGAGCATCACCGGCTCACCTGAAGCATGGCCAGCGCTGCCAACGATAGACCCACCGTCTGAGCCACCGTATCGCTCGTCTACAATCACTTCGGAACGAGAATGCGGTGATAGTCGCGACAAAGAAATCGTAGCCATGGTAAAGGCCCTTATGAATACCATTCGTATGCTCCTCACTAGCATTGACAGTCCGGCTGCAAAGAGTGCACTTCTGTTAGTGGATGCGCTGAAGCCGGTGCTATCAAGTCTGGAAAGGCACCATGGCTCCGCCTCTGCAAGCCTTTCGTAAAGAGGTCAAAGGAGCTTCGATATTTCAGTGGAATGCCCGAGGCCTCAAGCCCCGCATTTCTGATATACGACAATTTGTGTTCAAAACCAGTTTCCAATTATTGTTATCTGTGAGCCAAGGCTACACAATGCAATACGACTATCCAGGTACGAAGCCTTCAAGTCCGCTACCTGCAACGAACAGAGTAAAGTCATTGTATATATCAGATGCGACCTTACCTATATCGAGCACCGTGTAGCACCTCACGATGACAACCAGTATGTCTGCTTGACAGTTAAACGTAGAGACCTCAATTTCACGCTCGTAGGCGCATATATATCACCTTCGAACCGTTTTGAACCTGAAAGACTACGTGCACTGTTAACAGCCACACCTGGACCATGGATCATCACCGGAGATTTCAACGCTCACCACCCACTATGGGGAAGTCAGAAGACAGACAGTCGCGGAAGGCAAGTATTCTCCTTTGCTCTGGAGCAGCAGCTGCTTTGTGTAAACGACGGAAGCCCAACGTTTCTACGGGGAACGACATACAGCAGCTGCCTTGACTTGACATTTGTGTCACGAAGCCTAAATGGAAAGGTCAAGTGGTTCGCAGACTATGAAACTCATGGAAGCGACCACATACCAACTTATTTGAAGATTAAGGGCCTGGAAAAATCGCCTAACTACGACACTTCGACTCGCATCGACTGGACAAAGTTCAGGTCACTGACGGAAAAAAGGTGTCAAGAAAATAAAACGCCTCCTCTTGACACCCTCGAGGATATGATTAGAGGTGCTACTCAAGAAGCGACCTATCACATTCAACATACTTCAGATTATTGTCAATATCAAGCGGAATTGGAACGGCTCAGAGCGATCCGTCGTCACGCAGAAAGAAGATATAGGCGCACTAAGTACATTCACGACTTGAGGGAGGCAAGGCGCCTACAAAAAAAATTCAGCGGCGAATCATTTCACTTCAATCCTTTCGCTGGAAACATCTGTGCGAATCTTTGGATCCACACAAGCCTTTGACGCAGACATGGAGGATTGTCCGTGGCCTACGAACATCGCCACATCAACATCGCCCCTTCAAGTGTCTTTCTCTCCACCAAGGACGCACCGAAATTGAAGTAGCAGAAGATTTCTGCATGAAAGTTGCCGGTCATGCGTCCACGTGCACCACGCGCCACCTAGAAAACGCTCCAGTTTCCAGAGATTCAAGAATGGAGACCTTTTTCTCTCTAGAGGAACTACAAGCGGCCTTGACGGCATGCAAACGATCTTCATCGCCTGGTCCGGATGGGATCACGTACATGGCTCTTTGCCACCTCGGAGAAGCAGCTCGACGGGCCCTTCTATCCGTGTACAACGACTCGTGGAGCAGCGGATTTATCCCTCATTCGTGGAAATCCAGCCGCCTCGTCCCTGTGCTTAAACCAGGTAAATCTCCTCTGCACTTGACCTCTTATCGCCCCATCGCGCTTACCAGCTGTTTCGGGAAAGTGATGGAGAGGATGATTTTGACTCGTCTAGAGTGGTACCTGGAGCGCCACGAGGTATACCCTCATGCTATGACGGGCTTCCGGCGTGGGAGGTCCGCAATTGATAACGTTATAGACCTGGTCTCATCTGTTCGGCATCAAAAAAGACTGAAACGTTTATCTGCGGCGTTGTTCTTGGACGTGAAAGGTGCATACGATAACGTATCACATGAAGCCATTCTGGATGTCATGGAAAATGTTGGATTAGGGGGTCGGGTTTACCAATGGATCCACAGCTGTCTGAACGGCAGAACTTTCTTTGTACAGACGGAGAATGGCACAACAACGCACCATTGCAACCGTCGAGGTGTGCCTCAAGGCGGCGTTCTTAGCCCCACACTTTTCAATCTAGCGCTACTGGGCCTGGTTGATGCACTTCCAGAATCTGTCCATCTATCAATATATGCAGATGACATCTGCATCTGGGCGTCAGGCGTAACACGCCTTCATTTGCGTGCCCGGCTTCAGAGAGCGGCAAAAATAGCGACAAAGTACCTGGAAGAACGGGGACTAGAGCTGTCATCAGAGAAATGCTCGCTTATAGCATTCCCGCATAAGGCTATGAGCCCATATGTTATTAAAATCAACGGACACACGATCAACTACGTGAAGACCCACCGATTCCTCGGAGTCATAGTTGATCGCGACCTCTCCTGGAGCCCTCACATCGCCCACATGAAAACTAAACTCACCATGATCACCCACGTACTGAGGTTTCTTGCTGGAAAAACGTGGGGTGCATCGGTACAAGCAATGCTCCAACTCTACACTGTTTTGTTCCTCGGTTATATGCGATACAGCTTACCCGTGCTTTGCGGGATCCGAAGAACAAACTTGCGCGTCCTCCAGTCGATCCAAGCCCAAGCCCTGAGGATATGCCTTGGTCTCCCGAGATGCACGTCTACAGCAGCGACAGTCATCAATGCGCGTGATTATCCAGTCAACGCATACATCCGCGTAGACGCTTTGAGAATGCACATAAGACATTTCGCTCGGCTTCCATCTCATCACCTAGCCTCACTTCGAACTTCCAGGCCCCACTCAGCGTTCAGCGCAACTGTAGCTCAGCATTGCACAGTGCTTCCATTGCACTTCACGCATGCAGCACAGCCGCCGATACCATTATGGTGCCTACACCCACTCAAAGCCCTTCTTACAATTCCTGGCATCCAAAATAAGAAAAAGTCGTCGCATCTAGCCCTGAAACAGGCCACATTACTTTTCCTGCAAGAGAAGCACAACGGACGCCTTCACATTTACACGGATGGCTCGGTGTCTTCAGTAAGCTCTGCAGGGGCGGTGGTTATTCCCGCGAGGAACCTCACAATTAAATTCATGACATCGCATTCGACGTCGTCGACAGCTGCAGAACTTGCAGCCATTCGTGCAGCTCTGTAGTTTATAGTGAAAGAACCTTCGGGAATTTGGTCGATCTTCTCGGACTCGAAGGCATCTCTTCAATGTCTTATATCACCCTTTCGCCATGGACCTAATGAACAGTTAGTAGCTGAAATAAGGCTTCTTCATCACCAAGCAACCGAAAAACAGCACAGCATAGTGTATCAGTGGATACCAGGCCATTGCGGTATATATGGCAATGACCGCGCAGATGAGGCCGCTAGATCTGCACACGTTGGTACCCAATACACAGCCATCCCGTTCTCAAGAACCGACGCAGCTACAAGACTTCGTTCGCTTGCACGTGACCTCACACTGGTACAGTGGAACTCGACAGACTTCACAAACGCGCGCCTGCATAACTTGGATCCCGATCTGCAGCTTCGTCTTCCCCCAAGGATATCTCGAGCTGAGGAGACTCTTCTATGCCGCCTGTGGCTTGGAGTGGCCTTCACGAACGCATACTCTTATCTCATCGGGATGGCCAGCTCTCCTACATGCACTTACTGCAGTTGCGAAGAAACCATCGCGCACCTTCAGTGTGAGTGCACCTATTTCAACGTGCAAAGACAAGAACTCACTGCAGCTCTGGATAGACTAGACAATCGGCCTTTGTCGGAACAAAGGATTCTGGGTCATTGGCCAAGCCCATCCTCAGCCCAGAAGGCTTTGAAAGCTTTGCTGCGCTTTTTGCGGACAAGTGGCCTCAGAGACAGACTTTAGTGTCTTATACTCTTTGATGTTGCCTTTCCACTGTCGCGATTTTTTTGTAATTTCTCCCTCTCTTCGCAACATTCCTTTTTAACATCTATCATTCCCCTCACCCCTTTCCCCAGCACAGGGTAGCCAGCCGGTCTAAGAACTGGCCCTGTCTTTCCGCTTAAACTTTCTTCCTCCTCCTCCTCCCTCCTCCGGCAAGAAGACACGTAGTGATGGCCCCAGATGGTAGCGAGCCAGTGTCTGAGCGGGCATGCCATCATTGCTTAGTATTCAAAATAGAGTGCGGAGGCACAATGTAGAAGCTTGATGGTGTAGCGGCGAGAGAAGAGAGACGTGAGATGCCGTCGAAGGCGGCCGATGGGGCCGTGCTGATCTCGCCACTTTATTCTAGGCCTGAAGCGGAGCGACGTCGGCTACCAGCGTCCGCCACGCCAGGCGTGTCAGCTCGTTCTCTTTCTCGCGCAGCTCGAGCTAGCATCAGCTGCGCGAGAGGCGCGGCGCGGTGATGAAGAAATGATGATGGTGATGATGGCGCTATAGGGCTCCCCCCCTAGCGCTTTGCGCGATTTGAAGAGAATGGAAACGTCGGGGAATGCAAAACCGCCTTGATCTCCCGGTTGAGCTAACGCTGGACGCGATAACAATTCTGTGCCACCAGACCAAAAAATGAACTGATGCAGCTTTGCACTTTCCTGCAGACGTGGAATGGTGGTTTAACAGAATGGCAAAGGTACCAAAATTTTCCTAGGTACACCGTTTGAGTTAAGTATCGGCGTTCCAAGAGGGGGAATTCGAAGTACCTGGCTGCTTTGATATCACTTAGACGAGTTTGTACAATGGATGACCAGATGCTATCTTGTATACCAAATGCAGTGAAAGTAACTCCGAGTATTGAAATCTCAGGAGACCACTGTAAAGGCGACGTGATGTTGATACGACCGCTGGGGTTGCCAATGAAAAAATACTGGCCGTCCTGGGGGGGGGGGGGAGGGGGGTTAGAAAAGTAGGTAACGATTTAGAGTACCCGGTACTCTACTATGGGAGAGCTTAAAGCCGTCCCCAAAAAATTCACCAGCTCATCTGTACTTTCGATTGCTTGTGCACTGGCCGTCCTGTTGCGGTTAGGAAAAGTGGGTCGGGGGGGGGGGGGGGGTAGAAAAAGTGGGTAACGATTTAGAGTACCGGGTACTCTACTGCGTGAGAGAGATGTAGGGCTACAGACAACCACGAGTTCTTCAACTGATATTTATACACATAATGTCTAGCCACCGACCTTCTAGTGCGGGTGGCGCAACATCTATATTGCACGTTTTGAAGAGCAAATATAAATCTAGCATGTGTAAATATCTGGTGATCGTTATGTAGTCTCTAGGCACGTCGACCTTTTATTGTAGAATTACATAACATTTAACACCGTTTTCTTTTTTAAACTTAATTTACCAGCTGGCATTCTGTCATAATGGCTCAATGTGGTGAAGTCTCTTACGCTCAAGCCTGGGACTTCTAGCTAGGCACTTACACAGTTGGGACGATCGTTCAGCAGTGCTGGCCGAAAAATAATCTATGAACGTTACGATACGGCGTCCAATCCAACCTGCGATGCCGCGATGTGTACTAGTAAACGCCACAAAAACAATGCTGGTCGGCAAAACCACAACTCAAACGCATCTCTGGCAATCTTTATAGTTTTGCTTACCTCGTCTACACTTTATTTCAACAATAGGAGGCTTTCGGAATGCTCAAACTTTATTCTTCTCGAGCCACCTGTGCATAGATCAGTCCAACTAAATGTGACCCGTACGAGTACGTCCCAGCGAATGTAGGCCTAGCTTACCGGCCGAGTCCGTCATACATGTCATCGGTGCTTCTGGATTTAATAATACCCGTGCTTTGCCGAGGAATGAAAATGACCGTAAAGTAGATTTTCTGCCTTTCTATCTGACAACTTGAATGAACCATTGTCTCTTGCGTACGGTGAGGACAAGGAGTGATGGGCATCAAGGCGACGCGCTTTCAGCCTGAGGCGCAGCGCACACGGGCCGCCGTCCAAAAGCCGCCGGGCGCACTCACTGGCACTTCGCTGACTCATACGGGAAAACAAAGGCTTGTCGTCGTGCGGTGCGCGTTCAAAAAGTAACACGATGAAGCACTTTCGTGCACCTGCAATTTGGTTTTTAGCAATAGGCTGTGTAGTAGCAGCTATTGGTTTTTCATCCTGACATGGCCGCTGCACTATAGCATATCATCACTCGCGCAAGCAAGTACACCTTACTTAATCAACTGTCCCGCCGCGGTGGTCTATAGTGGCTAAGGTACTCGGCTGCTGACCCGCAGGACGCGGTATACAATCCTGCCTGCATTTTCAATGGATGCGAAAATGTTGTAGGTCCATGTGCTCAGATTTGGGAGCACGTTAAAGAACCCCAGGTGATCGAAATTTCCGGAGCCCTCCACTACAGCGTCTCTCATAATCATATGGTGGTTTCGGGACGTTGAACCCCACATATCAGTCAATCAATCTATCCTATTTAATCAACTACACGCGTACCTAGCGAGCATTACAGTCGATATGAATCTTCTGCGCACGTCAACCAGCAGAAAAGAGCGAGAAAAGGCTATTCCTCTCGTCAGTAAAAGCCGATAATCTGCACCAGGTTCTCGGTAACTTTTGTATATTTTCTTTTTCTATGTTGTGAATTCTGAAAGAAACTTGGCGTCTTGGCATTAGTGGCATGTAATGCGTTGACGCCAGTAGTTTCCATGTTAGACACTTTTAGTTGGGCGTATACGTAATGAGCCTACGTACGCAACTTGGCTAAGGAAGAGAAGTGCGCATGCGCAGTTCATAACGTATCTATTCCATGGATGCGTGAGTACGCACGAAAAAACAAATAAAACCCGGCTTGCTTAAACGTGATGAGGCGGAGCGAACGCGGCGTGACGCTCTCACAATATCTCGATTGAAATAGGAACCAGATAGCAAAATGGCAGCGATGGTGTCGAATGCAGAGAGCAACAAAGCTGGCCCGATTCGAGTACATTTTACTTTGAGGGACGATGTTGCACTGCTAGCGGAAGTACAAACCGGTGACCCGTTAAGCATCCAAAACAAGTCGACGTAAACAATGGATCCAAATTGATTCGGCTTGGCTTGGATGCCAGTGGCCATTATGACAGCCGCTACCGCAAGAGTGCGCTAAAAAGCACCCAAAATCCGTTTTATTTCTAATGACATACGTCTAGTTGAACCAAACGTATCTCTCTACGGTCAGTACGGGGAACTAAAAGCGTCGTTGAGTGTTTCGCATGCAGTGAACGCAACGTATCGTGCCGCGTACGTTGGCTCATTACGTAAGCCAAACTATGAGTGTCTACTATAAAACGTAAGGTTTAGTTCGAAACGAAAATTGCGCATGTGTTCAAACTCCGATCCGTGAAGTGGAACGGCATGTTTTCTTTTTATTGGTTTTTTTAAGGGGCAAAGCTCCTCTTAGTATTACCTTGTCCTGCATCAGGCGGAACCAGCAGTAGAAAACAGACAGACAGACGGACGGACAGATGGACGCGCGGGCGGACGGAAGGATGCATGGACGAACGGATGGACAGATAGACATACATGTGGACCGACGGACAGACAGATGGAAGGACGGCGAACATGGCGCGGCATGGCATGGCAGTAGAGCGTTCGCCGGGTCATACGTAGGTTGTGAGTTTGCACCCCGCTATTAGGTTTTTTTTTTAACTAAAATTTTTGTTACTCTATGTGTCGAGCTTCTACTTTGCTCCAGTAGCAATTCGATTGGCAACGCGTTAGATGCTGCCGCAGTTTCTTGGTTAGAAGGTGTTGCTGTTGGTGCTTCGCGAACAAAACAATGTTATCACTGAAATTTATCTTCTTAACTTATTACCTTGACTTATTAGACTTACATGTGCATATTACGTCTGCGCATTCTTTTGGTATGAACAGCAAAATGAACCCCGCCAAGCTGGTCTGGTGGCTAAGGTACTCGGCTGCTGACCCGCAGGTTGCGGGATCGAATCCCGGCTGCGGTGGCTGCATTTTCAATGGATGCGAAAATGTTGTAGGCCCGTGTGCTCATATTTGGGTGCACGTTAAAGAATCCCAGGTGGTCGAAATTTCCGGAGCCCTCCACTACGGCGACTCTCATAATGATATGATGGTTTTGGGACGTTAAACCCCACATATTAATCGTATCAATCAAAAACAAAATGAAGATAAGCTAGTGCGTAGAAGAATACAAAGCCCTATAGTAACCCAGGAAGGCGTGTGTGAACGCGAGCCAGAATCTCTCTTTTTTGTTATATTTAGTGGGTATTGATGGTCTTGATCATTCCGAGCAGCGCACGCTTGCAGTAACAAATAATTGTCCGTGGTTTCACAGATAGGCCCCACAAGTACACATTTTTTGAAGAGCAGTGCTTGCTGTGCATTAAATTCTGGACACCCTGTAATGATGTGTTCAGATGTCTCATAGAAGCCGCAGACGTACAAAAAGACTGTCCACGCCTTGTTGACGATGATAACGTAATGTGCTCTGAGACAGAGCCCCTTAGTTTATATAAGAAGGTTCTGTTACGACGAAGAAATTGGGAACAGTGAACGAGGGGAGCAAATAATCCACTTATGACAGGGTGGCATACGCTGTGGTATAAAATGTGTCGGTCCATCAGCAGCACGTGTAAACCAACCAGCCCAAACACGCATACGTTTGCAAATTTTTGTCAGGCTGTTTGGAAAAACACGAGTTCTTGCGGCTCCCCTTAATGCAGGCATCAGAATCATCATTGAGAGTGCGACGATGTACGAAGTTTTGTCAACAAAGCTGCAATATTTTTATCCGAAAAGAACTGGCCCTTTGAATTTTTCGTCACGTGGTACTCCAGGGCAGCAACTTGCTTCTTTTGTTGCTTTTTTTTGTTCATACGCATGAGGTCCTACCTATCCTTTTCTGTAGGCTATATAACTGTGTGTTATGGTACTCAAATTCAGTTGGAAGTATCCACTTGTCCAGTGGGTTCTAGACTAGGGAGCTCTCCCACGGGGGTAATACGGAGCGTTGCTAAGAACACTATATTCTAAAGATGAACGTATATTTTCTTCCTCTTTCTTTTTGACTATTCTGCGTTTTCTGTGTCTACGTTTGGCGCTGAGCAGTTTGATCATCGAATACCAAGTATATAGCCCGATTCCACACTTTAACATGCTTAAGGAGCGCGCTTATTGCTAACCCAATAAAGACTAAACCTCACCATCGTCATCCATTAATCTTTCTTTTCCCCTTTCCCTTCCCCCAGTGTAGAGTAGCAGGCTAGAGCAAGCTATCGCTCAGGCCGACCTCTCTGCCTTTCTGTAAATAAACTTACCTCCTCAAGACTAAACAAGCTTGGAAAAACTATAAACAAACTTACCGAAAAGTGGAACATGTTCGCTGTGAGGAGTTACCTAAAAAAATCTTTTTTTTTAGTGTAGGATATTGTTGTTCAATGAATCACGTCACTGGCCAGCCAAGCACATATATTGCGCGAAAATGTGAGCAGTCTCAAATTTTCATAATTTTGCACCGAACAGAAAAAGTTTTAGTGACAGCATAGTAACATTTTCTTTCCCCGATTACAAAATGCTAGATAAAAATCTGCTCCCGTCAGTGCTCCGAGAAGATTCACTCGTTAAGCGAATGGTAAACAAACAATTAAGCATGTATGGTATACTCCCTTTCACGCCTCATTTGAATTATAAGTGCTTGTACTTCACTTATATAGAACTGCGCTTCAAAGGCCCCTAAACTACTTTATAAGACAGTTTTTATCTGTTGTTATTTCTATCTTTTCCTTCTCTTGGCCACTTCGTGATGTCATAACGGTGATTAAAGTGACATCACTTGGGTACATACTCGATTTGTTCATATAACGAAAATATCAGTGGTGAATTATCACCTACGCTCTTTTTACACAGATCTCCCATCCGTTCTCTTTATGTCTCGCAGGATTATCATGAGCGATCAACAGATTTAAGATCATTTTGTGTGTCTTTGACTGCGCAAACGGATGTAACAACGTTACTAACATGTGTCAAATCTTGAAAGCACTCGGCTGCTGACCATGGGATCGAGTACCGGCCGCGGCACCGCATATTCGATGGAGGCGAAAATGCTGTAGGCCCCTGTGCTACAGCGGACTGTCAAACCACATGTGATTTGACAGTCCGCATCAACACAGCAATGGCGAGGATAGACTTTCCAATTGTTAACACCTGAGCATTAGGAAACCCGTGTCCCAGAAAAACGATGCCACCCGCACGAAGGAGAAGCGTTGCCTTCAACGTCAAGTGAAAGCCAAGTAGAAAAGACGCCCTTCAGTGAATTCTTAACGCGCGATTAAACAGTTGTGCAGCGCGAACAGTCAATTTTCCCACCGCATGCTTCGCATAACGTCGATTCCTTGGTACGAAGAATCTGCAAATTTTTTTTTCTACTTGCAGACGCTACCTGCGTCGGCCTTACGAGACAAGAGAAGAGGAGGGGGACGAGCGTTTTGCGGGTGTCCTCCTGGGCCGGCCGAGACGTGAGCATACGCGACTCTGAACGAGACGCGAGAATTCGGCACAAGACACGAGACGTGGTGATGCGCAGTTGAGGTGTGGACGGTGCCACGGCCGACGCCGAAGCACGACATCGTGCGACCAAGAAATGCTCCGCGTTTAAACCTCGACCGGCACAAAAGATGAAAATCACTGTTTACGCCAGATTGGAACCAAGGCAACCTACGTGACAGTCAAGTGTCAAAACACAAAGCCACAACAGCGCTTGAAACTGCTTCATAGAGACAGGTACCTTATCCGGAAAAGAGAGAGTGCGAATTTATTAAAAGCCGAGAGGTCCATCTGAGCTTGTGGACATTGGCCTAAACTATCAACTGTGGTTTCAGTGTTCACTATAGTAACATAGTAATACAGACGACTACACGTAATAAATATTAACACTTATTTGTTCCTACAAATCAAAAGGCTAAAAACATTCGCCGCTCAACCCCGGAAGAATACGCCAACGACCGCTGCTGCCACCACGAATACGCGACTGAATACGCCAACGACGCATGTCATAGAACCGTAGCGTTCACTTAGTTCCCGTTAGATTAACCTTTGTGCTCTAACATTAGTACCAATCTTAACGTTGAACCATGAGCTACGTTTCAGGTGCCAGAAAAGTCGACGTGCTTTGCAAGGACTCGAATAACCCGCAACTTAGACATAGGTAAAGTGGTTAAAGTGGTTGCTTGAGTCAGCTGGTATACGGCATTACTCACACAAAAACTGCGCCAAAAACGGAGTACAAGGAAAAGAAAACAGGCAGCGGCGTTGTCTGACAAATTTAATTGCTGAAACTTGGCAATATATGCTTGATCAGTATCAGACAAGCATACGAAAAACGAGAAGGCAACCGATAAAAAAAAATTGCCCGCAGCTTCCTCGGGGGAACACTGAGGAGGATGCGGAGCATATAATTGGTTAACGGGGATGTTAAAGTGCGACTTACTTGGGTCGATGGCTAAATTGGTTAACGTGGTTGTGAAATGGGGTGTTAAATTGCGACTTACTTGGGTCGATGGCTAAATTGGTTAACGTGGTTGTAGGAGGGGGTGTTAAATTATTGAACACGTACACACGTATGCGAAAGGGCGGCGCTGGTCGAAGAGACGTCGATCATTGTGTTTTGTGGATTCGTTGGAATTCATTTCACCGCGACCTTGGACGTCGACGCGCCCGTACAAACCAACCGACGAGCGGCAACTGAGCGAGCGAGCGCCGACCTTGAGTATATATACAGGCGCGACGGTGCATGCACTGTCAGCTGTCGAATGTTCGAGAAGGGGAGAAGCGCAACGGCGCATGCGCGCGCGTCAGCTGCCGATGTTCTCGAAGCGTGACGGCGCATGCGCGCTACATTATACAGCTAGCGAATGTTCGTGAAGAGGAGAAGCGCACGCGTGTGTAGAGGAGGAAGGGTGCACAGATGGTGGAGGAGTGAAGCGCGCGCGGTGTGTAGAGGAGGGAAGGGGTATGCACAGATTGGTGGGAAGAAGGAGGAGGAAGCTTGCGGACGGGCGGCCGGCACTACAAGCCTCGAAGTATGAGATGCTCCAGCATCTAAAACCCGCTAGGCCTGCGTTCAACGCGCAGCACTGTCCCTGAGAAAGCTAAAAGAGCGCCCTTTAAGAGCCTTCTTTAACACTTTCTGGGTAGCTGCTGCAAGCGCATTTGCACAGTACCCACTATGCAATCAATCATTGTGTAAGTTGCAGGCATTCTTTATGCCATCCTTCTTCATCACATGGTGAAGCTTGGTGCTTGCTGCACACTTGCAAGGAACTTTGTGCAATTTTTGTGTGCTGTGGCTGATGACAACGACTCATGGCAGGAACTTTTTTAATCCCCACCATTCCCACAGTGAGTATGCGCCACAGATAACAGGTGAACAATATCAAGCTTTTGTAAATGGTTGGAGCATTGGACGACCCATTCTTTACCCAATTCGCATTCTTTGACCCCTGGGTGTTCCTTTGCAGTTGTATACCACTTTGTTACTCATAGTAACGCGATTTTTTTCTCGACTTCAAGCTTGCCTAAGGCAAGTCAGCGAACGAGTCTGAAGCACCAGCATGGTTCAGCAGTAGAATACTCGGCTAGCACGCAGTGTACGTAGTTCTAATCCCAATATGTCTTTGCTGTTTATTATAAAAGCTTTTTTTTTACTTCATGTGATAGTGGTTACGGAGAGCGGCGGTGGCGGACAACTACTGCATGCCACGCGTACCCCGTGTAGTGGTCTCATAAAAGCTTTGATGTAAAGGAAAAAAACAAGAAAACACCAATTATTGCGTAATCATCCTGATAGTGCACCACGAAAATCACGTGTGCAAGCGTTCTGAAAAAAAAATCTATTTCTGTGATAGGGCGATCGACGGCCTCCCGACACACACGCCATCTTATCCTTGCAATTTCAGCGGACTCATAATATTTCACGTATATTTCATCCAGTCCCAATGACGCTTACTCACAGCACAGTGCTGAAAGTTGGGGCAACAGCTGCAGTCTCGGCAATGAAGCCGTGGACCAGCCTTATACTACCGCTGAAAGACAGCAAGCTCAGGAAATTCAGCGCTTCGTTTAGTTTCGAGGAACATGCACACTCGTAGGGGTTGCCGGGCATCCCAAGACCTTGTCGAACGGAGGAATTGATTGTAATGATCGTATTTGTGTGCTTTCACAGTTTTTTGCTAATAAAAAATTGACACCTCTGTAAAAACGTTTTTGGTTATATGTCTATTTTATTTGTTATTGTTGTGAATTTGCAATCCGGCGAAGCGAGTGAAGTGGGTTGACATGAGTTCGTAGCGCTTGCCTCCGGTGCTTCTCGCCCCTCACTCAGCGATATTACGAGTTATACCGCGCTCAGTTATCTCGCTCGATGGGCGTGCCAGTCATGGGAATGATAAAGACAGCAAGTTTTGTCGGGCAGAGAATGGAAGCGACAGTGAGCTATGCCGAGCAAGGCAACCATGCATTCGACGAAGATGGTTGATCGGGCAAAGCATGTTTTTTCGCCGGCACTTCGGTGTGTTAACCTGGGGATTTCCAGTTCCCCGAAGGCTTTTCAGGTATCGTTGTGGCAGCGGGTGAGCACAAATAATAAGACTCATTTTATCAGCAAGTATTGTATTTTAGCGAAGTATTTCAATTAACCCAGTTCTCTGCAAGCCTGAATAGACTGACAGAAGTGCAATGTCACTAAAGTAATTGGTCAAGACAGCAGCCGAGCTGTTGTCGTGAAGATGCGCTTAGTGAAATACTTGAATTTTCATGGATGCTTGACTACATAGTTTTTGCTTCCTTTACCTTTGACATACAGTTCAATTGATGCCAAGAATCTATAGGCTCTTTCCTGTTCACGAAATTTATGGAGCCGTGGTTCGAAACCTTGTGAGCCCTTACGTCTAATGCTGTCACTGAAACACATGTGATAGACTATATCGTTCTAGTAATCATTACAGGAAATGTCGCTGGAGCCAACGTTTTGACTAGTGAACTTCTCTTCCTAAAGCAACGCTGTTGCCCTGGCGAAGACAAGCAAACTTGCCGAAACAATGTTTCCAGTGATGTTGTCTCTTGAGAAGTTTCTGATCGCTTCAAGCCTCTCCGTGCCTCTGAACTTTAGTCTCGTTTGGTGCTAAGTTTCTTTAATAAAACTGTGTGCGCCGTCATAACAAGCGTGATGAAGTCAAACACGGCGTGTCCTACTCGCGATTGTTTATAATTTTTTCAATGGTTCGGATATTCTGGGTTTATTGTTTTTTCATTATATGTCAGCTGTAAGTCGAGGCTGCTTTTATATATTGGCACTTTCTCACTACGTGAATGGCTCCTTTTTTATACAATATGTACAATAAGGAGTTCATTTTATTTGTGTCGATCGAGTTTCGTCCTTCTTATAAGTGAGTTAGCTCAACTTGTGCCTCGTCCGAACACACAACAAAATAAAAAAAATGGTTAACGCAATTTCACAAATGGCCGCATCGCCCAAGCGGCCAGTGGACCTGAAAGGAGGCACGAGCGCATTCTGCTTGCATGCGAAGTGGGAAAGGAGAGCTTCCGTGGCAACCTTCCTCCTCTGGGTTTCATCTTTTTCCCCTCTATTGGATGACTTCATCAGTGACGTTATGGAAGAAACGTTATGTTCTGGATTTAATTACAGTTACCAATGGTAAAAGCCACGCTGACAGTGGGTGTCAGCATGCGTAGGCGAATGCATGGAAGGTATAGGGAGTTTCCGCACCTTGGAGATATTGTGAGCATGCTCCTTCAGCCGCTCATTCAAACATCGGCCTGTTTGGCTGTTGTACCCTTTGCCGAAGACAGGGGTAGAGTACACTACCCTTTGATACAAGGAACAAACTTGTTCCGATGCTTAGTTTTGCATGCTTGCGCGCCACTGGAACCAGGATCCATGGCCTTGCACATCCTAGCCATCCTTTCTGGGGCTCAAAAAAAAACAAAAAAAACAAGTCTACTTCGCACCTGCTGGCAACTTTTTTTTGTGTGTGTGGTTGTGGGTGGGGCAGTGGATATAGCAAATAATGACAAATTTTCGACCAAATTCACGTGTAGGTGTCACTCAACCTGGCAAATCTTAGCTCAAATGAAAAAAAAGAACAATTGTGTTGCATAGACAGCTGCTCGATTACTTCTTCACGTAAAATTCATTATCACAAGGTGTGGGTCCACCGGAGTATTTTTATTTATCGTCCTTTTCGTTTACATTTTCAAGGTACCAAAGTAAAAGCGCCCTCGATACAGCAAATATTCACGGTGACTCACAGTATTCGTTTAATTCACTCAGCTTTCGGCATGCTTTTTGTGTGCATCGATAGCCACCGGAGTAACAAATGATTCTATGTTTTGGTGTCGTTCTGTCATGCGTGATGAAAATCACACGTTTTTGTAAGGATGCAAGTTTTTAAGCAATGTACAAAGAACTTTAAACTTTCGTCACTGCCTATCTTGCTCATTTCCATCTCGAATATTTCAAGATAAATTAATATGGAGGACCATTGAACATTGCCTTTAGGTGTAGTACATAGTAGCATAAATTGGCACCGTATGTATTGCGTATTTATGTGCAACTATGGATACTATCTTTTTTTACCCGCAGGAATGCCGAAAATCGCACATCATGTGGGAAAGTTCCACCTACAGGACATAACTTTCACATGCATAGCAGAATTCAATCTTCTTGTTGGTATTCATTTTGCTTTTATCACAATGTAGTGTTAGCTAACCGGTCCACGTCGGTTTGGTTAAGTCCTGTCTCGTGCGGCTCTTCTC
>WOVY01006741.1:0-18721 GCA_013436015.1 Rhipicephalus annulatus
CACACACACACACACACACTCAAAAGCGAACGAGCATGTTGTACATGGCGCCAGCGAGTCCTTCCGTGATGAGACCGGCTCGAGCTGCGGCTTGCCTATAGCTGGCTAGGAATCCAATCGTTGTGAAAAGGTCGTGTCTAAGCGATGCGTGAATGGTCAGATCAAAACAAAGAGAAAGCTCGAATGCAGGGTGCTCCAGCTCACCCATCACGCTGCCTCCTTCTTTTCATTCGGCACCACTCTTACGCTGCGCCCTTCGCCACTGACCCCCCAATGTACTTTTGGAGCCCGTTGTGCCACCCATTTTTACTCTTATAGCTGGTACCGCTGGACCGAAATTTATCTCGTAGCCCACGGGTGCAGCGCGCATGGGACGTCGCTTAAGGGCGGAGAGTAATGAGAGTTGGATTTGTTTGTCGACTGATTTCGCAACGCTCCCGGGTCGCCTCGGGCCCTCGCATTTAAGCGACATCCGCACGAGGTTTCAGCCACCGCTTGTGCACGAGCCGCCAGCAAAGAAAAGCGAAGCTGAGAAAACAGTCTTCGGTCCGGCGACGGACGCTTTCAAGAAGAAGCGCAGTACAGCATTCCGCGAAGACAAAAGTGGTCAAACACGAGGAGGATGGCTATCCGAGCATGCGAAAGCGGTCTCGTTTCGAACTAAAGAGGAAGCGTTGGAAAGGGAGGAAAAGTTGGAAACTGGAAGCCTGATGAAAAAAGGGAAGAAACGAAGGAGCGAGAGTGGGCGAGAGACCAAGCTTTGGCAGTCTCCGGGGCACATTAGAAACGGAACGCAAAGCGTTCATTTAAGATGGCACGATGTGTGTTCCTCGCCGCACGCTCACGAAAGCAGGAGTGCGAAGGTTAGAGCGGTGGGAAATTCGCATTTCTTTGTTGCTTCTACTGTCCACAGAAGTTTGAATGAAAGTAATGAATAGAGGGGAAGTCCGCGAGAAAGAAGCTAGGGAAAGAGGAGAGCCAGAGGATAGATGGGTGCACATTTACAAATGTATCCTTTCGCTCTTGCCGCCCCTAAACAGTTCGTGTTATAAGCGCAGCAGCGGGAAACTTGGTGAACCCGACCGCGAGGAGGTTGAAGAGGAGAAGGGATTGAGTGATGCATGCTCGCGTTGACGGGCCGTCAGCGAGAATCGTTTGTTTCTCAGCGGCAGTGGGAGGGGAAAAAAAAAAGAAGTTTGTTGTTAATTCGGAAAGCCACACACCCGGCGTGGCCGAACGGTTGTTTTCGTTCTACAAGCAGTAAACGCTGCAGCCCCACACAGTAAGGCCGCAGGCGAGTGTACACAGTCGGCGCCTTTAACTCTTCCGCGCATCTCGGGCATGTATGTCAGAGCGACGATTCCTGCGCCTCGGCTCTGAGATGATGGATGCGAATGTCGTAGTTCGGCCCACCGGTTTCGTTGCCCCAAATAAAGTAATATATTATCATTACGTCAACGCTCAAACAAACAAACAAGCGCGGGATAGAAACATTGGTATCAGCGTGCAGCTTCGCCCATACTCTGTTGCGCGCCTGTTGTACATTTGAGCTTGACATCAAGTTACGCCGACATTGGCGCACTTTTGTAGAGTAAGCTACCCTGGCCGAAGTTGAGGAGTTTCGCGTGGCTTATCGATACCCGTGCAGCGCATGCGCGAGGAGCAGTGACGTCACACAGCGCACAGCTGGCGCAATGAAGAAGCCTAAAAGCTCCTGGCGTGAACGGGCTCTTGACTCTCGGAGCTCACCCGCTAGTCCATCGCGCCGTCCATCGTAGCGCACTCTTACGTATATCAAGGCATAGCCTACCTACTAATCACTGGTAATTTTCGCCCGACGTATACTTTGTTTCATTGACACAGATTACTACCGAGATCTTACTATTCCTTCTCGCACATCAGGGTAACCAACCGGACGCTTTTCTGGTTAACACCACTGCCTTACGCAATTCTACTTCGTCGTTCAGACAAGCTGCAGTCCGGAGAAATCAAACGAGTCTTTGGGCGTACATGTTTTAACGCAACGTTTACTCATTTGCTCCTTGGTCAGTAAAGCTAGTACAGCCCCACAAAAATTTCATATTAAGTCTTCGTAGAACACTTGTGGGCATTAAGCATTAAAAGTGCATTTAAAAAGCTTCGCTCAAAAGCTTGCGGCATTGTTACAGCTATGCACCATTTAGCTGTATACTAATACGATTAAACATCAGGGCAGAATACACATTGGAATCGTGATCATGGCAATCAACCGGTGCTGGAGACTGCCGGTGAGACAGGCTGTACCACGAAGAAGATACGAGAACCTCAACGGGCCGTTCTTTCTCGGTTTCCTTCGAAAGTCGCGAAGTGCCACACAGCGAGATATGTTACCGAAATCGCCGCGCCATTAGCCACGATCATTCATTGCTCGAGCGTCACGTGCAACTGACAAATCGCGTGCCCAAGTCGTCGGATACTTTCCCGTTCTCTGGAGTGTCGAAGAGAGGGAAAAGCACTGAGAAGAAAGTAATGAAATAAAAACTACGCCAGTCGCGACATGGCTCCATAATAAAGGCGGCCGAATCGTATCAAACGCAAGCTTGCGATTCTATAGACCTGCACTTCTTTACTTTCTTGCATTATGTGTACACTTCCGTGGAGCCCAACATACCTAGCTTGAGTTCAATGTCCATTCCATGGATTTGATTGATTGAAATCTCTGAGCGCACACGTGTGTGTAAGTTCATGTCTAAGGTACTGACGATTTGTTCTGTGGATTTAACTGTCATTTGTATCCCAATTAAACAAAAAAAACAGCTAGACATTGTGATTAGTCTCCATGGTCTGTCATATGTAGGTATATATCTTTCTCGAATGTGTTTTTTAATGATTTGGCATCTAAAGGCAGTTAGAAATAAGAAAGTTTCTATATGACTAAATTATTGAATGCAATGCTCCAATTTAAGTGTTATACCATATAAGCTAGATACGAGGGTGTCAATTGACCTCCCTGACTTTCCGTTTACACCTCTCTTGTTTTTGTCATGGAAGATAACTCTATGATAGCATAAATACCAATACTATTCAGATTTTGACTGCTGCATAGAACAATACTAGTTCTTGTCGATAGTGTCCATATAATATTATTTGTTCTGGCCTATATTTATTTGTTGGTGGCCCAACCTTACCATGTGTTAAAGTATGAAAGCTGGTCAACTGCGAAATCGATAAGAGGGATGCATTGTTGGATTGACTAGTTGAACACAGAAATAGCTTCCTTCCCAAACAATTCACGCCGCACCAGGCGAGTTAGAATCGCGGTTACATAGCAGCTATGATCGCGTAAATTCACACAAGGGCAGAAAGAAAAGAGAGATTCTGATTCCAATGCAAACGCAATGTAATGACCTATCTACAGTGTCCGTGTGTCGTACATTGATAATTGTAGGGCACCTGACTATCATTCCACGTGGTAAAGGTCTCTCTTTGTTCTCAAGTTCTCACGATGGAATATACAGTTCAAAATTATCGACTAGCCTTATTGCAACTGAGTTCTCTCATTACCAACAAAAATCATATTTATCCTGCTTTATGCTTTATGACCCTATTTTGAGATAGAGTCATCGTCCCGCGACATGATAACTTCCATTATTTTCCGTGGTTCACTTCATCTACATATTTTGAAAGCTCTCGTCAATTTGTCCAGACTGTCCTACAAAAGATCACGGAAGTTATACAGCCCTTCTTCACCTACTATTGCCGGGCGAAGCCGAATGGCACCGAACAAACATTCGCCTTTCCTCGTAAACGACTTACCCCCGTACTCACAAACGCTCCTCGACTCGACTTCCACCCTTCGCTTGACAGAGTTGAGCACTGCGCCACCACTCGGCTGAAAATGACGCTGCGCTGCTCAAGAATTGCCGCAGATGATCGCTGACATGCAGTGACTTGCCGTGCCTAAAGACGGCGCTCCCATCGGCTTTCTCAAGTGAAGGTGAAGCGTTGAGTGAAGGGATGTTCTAGAATACGGGGGTTAGCCACCAGGCACTACCACAATTCACATTCTGTCGCCACAAGTACCGAAGGCACAATGTTTATCGTCCATTGCAATAGAACCACGAAATTTCTACCGCATAATAATTCCTCACGAATGAGACCTCTCTCTTTTTCTTCACACAGGAGAGTGTTCTGTGCCTTTATCCTACTTTTCCAGTAAATGGTAGAGAACCGGATGTGCGCCTGCACAAAAGCCTACGCGTAGTTGACTTAATCTAAGTGCATTCAGTATCTTTCAGTGGTGCGGCCCATTCGGCACGGATCACCTAAAGTTTCTTCTATGCAGATCGACCTGCACGCTGTGAAGCGGCCGACACGAAACAAGGCCTTCCATTGCCGATAAGAACAAGGCAAATGAAATTCCGAGAGTATAAGCAGCGGAGAGTGAAGGCGGGTGGGCGCAAGGTGAAAGCAGCTCCGTACGTAAAAAAGGGCGCATTATGTAAGCAGCCACAGCGGCGAAGCTTCGATATAATGCTCTTAACAGACGCCATTGTTTTGGGGGAACCGGATAGCAGTTCGATAGTCGAAGAATGAAGAGGTCGGAGAAAGAGGAGGGAAAAGAAAGATAAAAAAACACGCTGTTTCAGGAGTGCCGATAAGCGAAGGTGCCGATTTAATTACCTTGAAAGGGGAGGAAACACCATCGTCGAGAACATGGTTCCTTCCTGTGCTCTTTTGAACCTCTCGCGAACGGTGTTTCCGCCGTTTCCACCACTGTCTCCCTCCCTACCTCTCGCTTAATTGCTGTGTTTTTCTCTTTTTTTCCCCCCGCTCTTTGGTTTTGAAGGTACACTAGTTACTTCATATTTCGAACACATATGCAACCCAGCGCTGTGTGATTCCCCCCCTCCCCCCTTCTTGTTTCTTTTTTTTTATTTCTTTCTTTTTTTTCCGCATCACCATCGCTCATTCTCAGCTATCGTATACCTTGAAGTTACAATAGCTGGGCCCACGCAAATGCTGCGCTATATTAATTTTGACGGGCGATAACCGAGCAGCGCTTTGTAGCTGTTGAAATGGCGTCCTCCGACGTAAGTGTGAACTTTTGTGCTTCATTCTCCGTTCGAAAGGTACACATCCCGAAACTTAGTACTGTGAACAGCGGGTGTCATGGAGTGCATAAAAAATAAATGATTGAGTACATTTGGACATACATCCGACACGACTGGGTCATATTTTATTTTGTTTTTTCACTGGAAAACTTATAGTGGCCGCTCGGAAGTGATGAGGATGGAAGAAAATAAAGGCAGTATTACAGAGTTTGTTTTATTAGAGACCCTCGTGAGAACTGTCAGTAAACGCCGAGTACGGCACCTCATAAAGCAGAAAAAAATAATAATCGCAGTATGAATACATTTACCAGAAAATATGTTGAAGTGAGCATTCTCACTTAGACTACCCATTGAACAAGTGCTTCCATCAATGCACGTCTTGTGAAATTGGCCAGGTAATTTGTACGCCTGTAATTGAGTACATGTAGTGAAGACTAATACATGCGTGCACGAATGACGTTGCGTCATAGTCCCCGAATTAGACATGCACATCTATAACACACATCTCTTACAGGTCATGTCACAACGACCGCTAAAGTGGGTGCCGTATAGGAGTGGCGCGCAGCCGCTGGACCCGTAAGTTGCAGTTTCGAACACGGCCAGGGCAGTCGCTTAAAATTGGAAAAGAAATTCCAGAAGTCCATGCACCCTATATTTAGGTAGACGTCAAGCAACACCGGTAGATCGGCTTTCCTTAGCCCTCTGTACATCATTTTACCTAAGACATAGGGCGCCGCTATCTTGGCCTATTAAGTTGATGTTTTCTGTTTTTGTACATTGAGATGTGACTTTACAATTAGGTGACTTTAAAGCTTCGCCTTAAGGAATTGAATCCGATGGCGATCTTCTGTTTCTAGTGCGTACTTCAAACACCTGGTGCATGAAACCTTTTCAAACTTGCTACGCATCCACTACATGGCCTTCAGGAAACAGGAGCAGTAGCGCGGCTGTCTTTTCTAGTGAGTTACCGGCTTTAATTCACGAAGTCATTATGATAATTACATGTTCTGACACCCGATTGCAATCGGTGCTTGTACCACGCGTTATTGCTGCAATACTTCTCATGTGAAGCACGTATACAGGACGCGTGTGTTTCTAAAGCATGTGTGACTTCCACTGCCCTTCCAGAAGAGGAAGTTATTTTCAATGCATTTCCAAGCATACGCGTACTATAGCCGTGCTGTAGAACATCCGCTTGCTACGCGAACGACCCGAGTTCAATCCCCAGTCGAACCCAGGACTTTTTTTTATTATTGTTTTATTTGCATCGTTCTCGTTTTTTCGGTCACGTATAAGGCGATGATTTTTTTGCTTACAGCGAACGATTTCTGAGAAGCGAGCTCTTTAACGCTATCACGATACAAGGTGACGAACCATCGTATGCACCAACTGACTCATTTTCGTGTGTGTGTGCTTAGCGTAACACGGTTCGTTTAGTTGTTATAGATGCAAAACCCGAAAGCTAACAGCCTAACATGGCGGCACTGAAACCGTTCGGTAAAGTTTGTCTATATGGCGTCCTTCATAACCAGTCTTCGTACCGGTCTCCTCCTTCGTAGAATGTAATGAAGACATCGCCACCACCTTATAATAATATCGTGTTTTTTTTTTGGCACGTCTGCCATACCTGCTCCTACATGCGACTACTGCGGAGCTGAAGAGACCATCGAACACGTCCTGTGCAGCTGCGCTTGCTACGACACACAGCGATGCCAGCTCCGGATGGTTTTGAATCAACTTGACCCCGGACCATTTTGTGTGCAGAAGATACTAGGACCTTGCGCATCTGCCTCAGTTGCGCAGAAAGCAACTAAAGCACTGCTACTTTACCTAAAGTCAACAAACCTGAGCGACCGCCTGTAGACTGTGTGTGCTCCCCGAGTGTGCTCGTGATTGTGTGTACCTTCTCATCTTTCTGCAACCTCTTTTCTCCCATTTATCCCTTCCCCAGTGCAGGGTAGCAAACCGGACGTGCGTCTGGTTAACCTCCCTGTCTTTCCTTGCATCTTTATCTCTCTCTCTCTCTTTTTTGGCACGTAATATCTCAGACAGCGTCACTATTACAATATCTCACAAAGCTGAGTCAGTATGGCGCAAAGGCAAAAGGTGGCGCTCTAGGTACAGGTGGCAGGAGTAAATAGGGAACCGGGAAATCGCGCGCAGCATTTATCGAACCGTTATTTCACTTTATTCGCGACGACAGCGTCGCAGTATGGCAGGAAAAGCATCAACAGCTGCTCATTTGTTTCGCCGCAACCAATCCCTGCGGGTGGCAAAGCTCGTAGCGTTACCTCGAACTCGCAATCGATGCGACGCCAGTAATTAGAGAATTAAAGGTATGCACCGTATAAGGACGGCCGGACGCGGAAACCACGCTTGTCGAGAAGCCGCCGTGCTGCCGACTTTTACGTTCCCGCTCCCGTTCCTTCTTTGCTCTTATTATTTCTGATGCCGTTCGCATTCTGCCGTCCGCCCACATCTGCTGATATAGGCGCACAAGCAGACGCTGCTCGAGTTGGTTTCTTTCATTAGCGCTCGCGCGAAATCCGGCACGAGGACATTGATTTCCACAGACAGCACCGCCACACGCTATACGTGCGCGTCTTGCAATGCTGGAGTGACACGTAACAGAAAACACCGGCTGCGTCACTGCCATGCGCCTGACGAGAGTGCGCAATTTCATTTTTTATTCGGTTGAATTATAACGAATTATAACGAGTTGCTGCAGGCTGTCAAAAAAACATGTTAAGCACGTTTCATCAAACGCTACCGCAAGAAAGGAAGGAAGAAAAGAAGCAACAAAAGGGAGTAGGCAGGGAGGTTAACCAGAAAGACATCCGGTTGGCTACCCTACACTGGGGGATTAGGGAAGGGGACAAGAAAGATGAGAAAGAGGGAAGAGAGGGAAACGAAAAAAGGGAAAGACTGACAGTAATTTTACCGCAGCGTGTAGAACTCCACCGCATGTCAGAGGCGTTCGCAAAAGCCCATCTTTCTCAAAAAAGACGGGAAGCGGCACAGAAACGAAATCAGAATAATATGATGACACTCTGCGCATTTCCTGGTTAGTGATCTTAATTACGGTGTGATTAGGCTTTAGCAATTAGCAGACGGTCACGTACTTGTTTATAAGTAAAATATTTGCATCACTCATTGAAAGCATGCGCAAGATGCATATATAGTCATGTTAAGTTAAATCTGTTGCTGTTGTGTAATAAAGAAGGGTAAAACACTTAATCTGCTAATACTATTTGTAACGCTGCACGTCATTTATTCTGTTCAATACGGTAAGCGCGTCCAGTGAAGCGCTCACATGCAGCCCTACTCAGCAGTCAGAGTAGGTGAAAGTTGAGCTGTCCCCCGACCCCGGCGGTCAAATTTTGGTGGTGGCGAAATGGTAGAGACCCCTTGGCCTTTTCGGTATCAGCCCACGTCAAAGAACCCCAGATCGTCATAATTTTCAGAACCCTTTACTACAGAATCTCCCATAATCGGTTTCGAAACGTGAAATTCCAGGTAGTCTTACTAAAATAGGGCTGCCTTGTGTGGCTGACTTCACTTCTTGACCTCTAGTACGACTGCTTCGGGTACGGCATTATCTGCTGCTGTTGTGACTGTACCAATTTCATCAGTAGAATACAAAGACCGATATAACGCATTGCTGTGGTTCGTAAACGTTACACTACGATCACTTTGGTTAACTAACAAGCCTTCGATAAAACCAGTGGTGGCACTATCACAATATTGAAATAGTTCTCTGTAAAGTTAACTTCTATTGCACGTTAGCTCAGCAAAAAAGTGACATTTGACGGAGACGCAAAGACTAAAGCTATACGGCTGAAATTAGAAAGCAGAGTAAAGATGGATAGATGGATGAAAAACTTTATTGATGTCATGAAGGATTCCACCCCCTTTTATAGGGGTAGGATCGCGGGCCGCTCCCACGTATATAGAGAGAGGGAGGTCAAGCCTCAGCGCCCCATTGTGGGCCTTTTGGACAGCCTTGAGTTGTTGTATGAGAACCGGACTCGTGAGCATTAAATGAAAAGAGTTCTCGGAAAATTCTTCATTTTTTCTTTGTAAAGAGGGACACCTCCAGAGCATGTGGTTAAAATCACTGCAATTGTGGCAGTCCGGACAAAGTTCTGAAATATCGGAGTAATGGCTATAGGTTGCGAGGCTAGGGTATGTTCCCGTCTGAAGCATGCGGAGAGAGATTGCCTGTGGTCTAGACAACTTTTCGTGTGGCAATGGAAAGGACCTAGGACTGATTGATAGTGTTTCGTGAACTCGTTGAAGGTAGTCAAAACGTCCCTAAAATGAAGATCGGGGGCTGATTCGTCCGTCTGAAAAGCACAAGTCCCGGCGCGGTAAGTGAAACCTCGCGCTTTGAAGTGGGCTAGCTCGTTGTCATTGGGAAGGCCCCCGACCTTCAAGCCAAGGTGAGCAGGAAACCAAATAATAGTGTGGTGGGTGAGTTCCTTGTGAGCGAGAGTTCAAGAAACTTCCTTGCAAACGGAATCAGAAGCCAAGGCCCTGGCAGCGGATTTAGAGTCCGTATAAATATCAGTTCCTTTGTAGATCGAGGAGAGCTAGTGCAATGGCAATCTGTTAGATGGCATACAAAAATGCAGGACGTGATAAACAAGTTAATATATGATGTGCATGCTACATTGCTGTAGTTACGAATATTTGCCGAGCTTAACCAGTTTGAAAACTTCGTCGAACATTTTCGTTTTGTTTGTGTGTATTAAAGGCTGGACTTGTGCTGTTCGCATTGCCACACACACTTTTTTTTAATTTTGATGCGCCTGTCCGTTGCACGTGCAACCACTGCCACGTGCAAACAGCGCCCGAATAAAGGCGAATGTGCGCTCCACGCGAACAACAGCGTTTATTATGGAAGCAACTTGGCCACCAACGATAACGCTCTAGTCTTCGATTCCACAGCTATACAAATTTCCCGCACACATTACTGCTGGTCAGATTACCGACGACAGTGTGCTTGCCGCTTTAAGGGTACACCATGTATTGCTTGCACCTTTGCCTTTTAATTTTCTGAGAACAAGGTTGGCCGAATGAAGAGTTCAGTCTTGAACACGCCAACTGCCGCCTTTGTCAACGTCGCGACCACGTGGCACTATGTAAGACAAAGAGAAAGTGTACAAGCAAAGTGTCCAAAAAATTAATGAAAAAAAAACGTTTTAGGAATGGCGATCCGTGACGGTGATGTTTACAAGATATATATATTTTTAAAAAGTATGTGTACGTTCATGGGCTTGCACTGTGCCCTGCCCTTAAATCACTGCTGAACTCTAAGTGACGTTGAAGGCCATCAGTGTCTGCGCCATAATTTACTCACTCGACATTTTGGTTCGCATAATCAATACGCTTATGCGTGGCCATCCTCTTTCTACTGCAGAGTTCGAAAGAGAAAAGTTTTGAGAAAAGATGTGAAATACAGATACGGGTAGAAAGCTGAAGAAATGAAGAGATGTTAAGCAACTTTGTTTCTCGTTCAATATTGAAGAAATGTGCAAAAAGCGAGCAGCGGACCGCAGAAACCATGAATTGCGTGGGAAACCGAAATATTTCGTCGCGGACCCCGCACACGACGAGCTGGTGAGAGTATAGGCCTCTCTTTCGATCTAAAAACTGAGTTCTCTCCGTCACTGACGAGAGTTTATTGCCTCCTTATAATCGGATGCGAGAAATATCATATTAAGGCTAAACTAATGACCACTCTTAAAACAATCTATTTGAATAATGCGAAATAGAGTTAGGAGATTGGGTGGCGTCTCAACTTCGTTCGCCTTCGATTCTTTTTTATTGGGCCAAGCACACGAGGACTGAAGCAAACAAAAGTAAACGCAAGAAGCACTGGTTTCGCACAACATAATTTGATATTATTCAGTTCTATTCTCGTCAACACGAAAAAAAAAGCAATTAAAGGAACTGGTGGAAAGTGAGGTCTTAAAAGGCGACGTGAGCGAACATTGTTCGGTGCACTAATGCGCTCGAATGAACCTTCGATCGCCACAAAGCAGCAAGTAATTTTTTTGAATGTACGCATTGCTTTGAGTGTACATTCAAGAATGTTAAGCTCAGTACAACGTGTATGGCTCTCTTCACCCATATCTGGCCTTGGTCTCAATAAACAACATATATAGCCGTTATCGTCACAAGCGTCACTATCGTGAGACAGGGGCAGTTCCGCAACGTTTTCTGTCTGACTTGGTCTGTTCGCTTTTAACTATGCGACGTTATTAATTTCACTGCTCCATACGTTACATAAACCTATATAATTAAGAAGTACTAGCACTTACTTTAATGGTGGCATCCGAACCACTCAAGGTAATTAGATAAGACAGATGCTTGGGCTAGTTGGTGATTCGGAATCAACATATTGCACAGCGCAACACTGCGAGTAGTTACGACGTAACTACAGAAGGAAAGACAAGGACAGAAAGAGCATTGACTTCAACTGAAATTTTATTTCAGTTGAAGTCAGCGCTCTTGTTCAAGTCAATTAGGTCTTGCGCCTGTCTACCATCGAGCTGAGTGTAGCGTGACATCTGCATCGATCATGGAATAGAAGGGCTTCATTTGTGCGAGACCTGGCCCAAGATGGTTAATAAACTCAAAGTGAAACTCAATGCGATTCATTACGGACTGTCTACGTTACCTGTAGAGCTAGTAAGCTTGCTGATATTACAGGAATGCGCCAGTTACAGTTTAAGCACGCGCAGGTTTAGATTCACAGAAGAGTAAGTTAAATCTGATGCGAAAACAAAGGTTGAGGCCGACTAGTTCTTTCCCGAAAGAAGCTTCTCGCAGAATAACAACTGAACCCGAATGCTCAAGCTGCAAAGGTAGTCTGCAATGCATTTATGCTCTTGTTCATCCATGACGATGACTGCAGACTGCGGTGTGTGCCTCGCAATCGCAGTCTAGTGCGTGTATTGAGAACAATATTACATATTCGTTTCGTACTGATTTGCCAATAAACAGTGGCTTAGACACTATTGCAAATACCGAACAGAAAAAGAACGAGAAAGAGAACTCTCGAAGGAGGACAATAACAAGAGAGAAGGCAGGGAGGTTAACCAGGCACATGCCCGGTTTGCTACCCTACGCTGGGAGAATGGGAAGGGAACACCCACCGGTCAATTGGGTACATGCGATGCGCAACCTGGCGCCCGGTTGTTTAAGGGCATGCTTGGGGAAAACTCCCACCACCGCTAAATGGAATGTTAGCGGTATATAGAATCGTAACCTAACGGCTGCATAGTATAGAACTCTCAAATACCACACAGAAAGTATACCCTGCTGCCTTCATGCTGTTAAAAAGCCGTTTTAGAATAGAATTCGTACAACTTGCGTGGCTTGGGTGCACGTTCTGTTTTTGAAATATAACGTGCGAACGCTAGAGGTTAGCGTATGACGCGTGCGCCGCAGCGACAAACGCTAACGCAACGCTTTCGACTCTCTGTTCTAAAGCTGCTTAATGTGTCATACCGTAAACTCTACACGACAGCTTCGGCAACCTATGCGGGAAACGAACATAGAGCAATGCCAAACAGTTTCCTCAGCCCTCAGCGGCTCTTGATCCCATCGTTCACCGGAGTGAGCCGGAACGCAAAGGAAAGAGGACAATGGCACCCAGAATTCGCGCGAACTTTCTTTGCTGGGAGGGCAGATGGACGGACTCGAAAACCCTCGAGAAATGCACCGCCCTGGGCGTGCGCCTTTCCACTATTCGAGCAATGCTCGGGTCGGCACACACATACACACACACACAAAAAAAAAAAGGCGAGCTTCGCTTCCTACAAACCTCGTGATTCGAACTCTGCAAACCCCTGGCGGCTCGAAAACTTATAATACCTAGCAACGGTCTCATTGCTGTTCGTTGCCATAAGAGATGAGGAGGCACACGGTGCTGCTCTCTTCGGAAAAGAACCGATCTGCGGGCGGACTATTTCTTTTTGTTTTTTCGCTCTTGCGTCGACAACTCTTAGCAGCGCGCAGTTATCGTCACCCCCGCTGTAAAGCCTGCTCATCAGGCTCCCCCCAACTTTTCTTCGGAAAAGACTTACTTTTTTTTCTTCTACTAGAAAACTCGTTCTCGCCGAAAGCTGTTGGCATGTATACACAAGCCTGCGGCCGCTAATGCGAGGGATCTGATTTTTCAGACAGGAACGGGCCCCGTATGCCCGGCACCAAGGGGACGTGTACGGGCTTGGGGGCGCCTTCGCCTGCGTACTCCTCTCATATTTCTTTTCTTGGTCTCAGACTTCGAAGGGCGGGCTCGCCTGTACAACACCACCGCAGCCAACGTGATGAAGAAAATCAACCCTCACGTATAGTTATTGCAGAAGCCTCGGCTAATTCGATTAAGAGGGACGCACGCGTAGATGCTGGAACAAGCAGCAAGAAGGATCCAGGGCCCGAGCAGGACTTTGGATATTCTTCGAGCGTGCGCGCTCCGTACAAACGTCGGTGGGCTAAAAACTTTTGCGGAAGTTATAGGTCGCCTCCAGCGAGCTCATGATTCCCTTCTTTCCGATCGCGCCGTGTTGAGAAGATTTTTCCGGTGCCTCCTCTGTTTGCGTTCAACTTTGCTGCTGCATGGCGAGTCTGAAGGCAGCGCGCATGTGTGTCTGAAAAAGCACGCTTGACGAAGAGCAGGACCACGCCCTGCGAAGAGCGAAAGATTTTTGGCGTCGCTTCGGTATGTAAGATAGTGTGGGTATAGGACAGGGAAGCCGGCTGAGAGGAGATACTGTCCTGAAAGAGTAGGAAGCAGAAGTTTGCCGGAAAAGAGGAGGAAAATTGCAAGAATTTTGCTCGGCCCACGTCCCTCGTCGGAACCAGCAGCGCACCGCTAGGAGTGTTCATTCCTTCGAGAGACCCGGCGGGAGGTTATAGAACACAGCGGCGAGCCACGGACAAGATTTTAAGTGGAGTGCGCCCGTTTCATGCACGCTCAGACGAACTTCAACGGGGCGATATACTTTAGCAGCTGGGCACATAGACATAAAAAAGAAGGCGGCCTGTACGCTGCAGCCTTCGCCCAGACCATCGGGCTCAATATATCATGCGCGGAAATTTGTCTTTTCGGGTAACGCCTCGCTAGTTTCTCAATGAGCAGTAAGCGCATCGGCTTCCTGATGCTTCCGCTAGCCACCGCGGTTGGTACTGCCGCTGATGCCGCCGCAGAGTGGGTTGAATTGATGTATGGTAAAAAATGCGCAATCCACCCAACAGCCACCCTTTCGATTTCTCTGTTCTGTTGCTGTTCGCTTTTGTTTCATTTTACTACTTGCGCGCGCGTGTGTAACGCAAGGCTAGAATTTTCTGCCGGCGCGCGGCTGAAACTAAACGGTTCATTTCGTATTTGTTTTGACCGTTGAGATGATCGGTATCGAAGCGAGGGGACCGCGTCTACACTGGCTCAATCCCCGCGGTCTCCACCACGCCGTCCCCTCGTGCGCTCCTGGAGGGAATATTAAGGCCGGGGGATATTCCGTCATGTCAAAAACTCTCGGTGCATCACTTTCATTTTCTATGCAGATGACGATACATTACGTAATATGGAACGTCGCGAGCCCTTCTTTGCGTTGGGGACGAAGCCGACGGGGAGTGAGTCGTCGTTGATGGCTGCCGTCTTCCGTGTGCGTGTTTCTTTTTTGAGGTCATCGGTTGAATAAGCATAAAAAAATAATGGATAGCACAATCAATACGATACGAGAACAAAAAAGAATGCTGCCAAGCAAAGGGGTTCGAACCGTGTCGACTTCGGGAGACAAAGCGTGTCGAAGACATGTTAGTGAGGGCATCCAGCAGAAGGGAGTCCTCCACACATGCGTTCTTCCTCTTTCTATGTTCCCTCCCATGGTGGAACAGCCATAAATCTCTCAGGTTGATTTGCATCATGATCGGATTATTGCGGTGACTAAGGTAATTGCCGAACTGAATGGGTGTGAAGTGGGAGCGCAATGCGAATAGCGAGACCGTTAACATCACCATCGTCTTCATCATAGGAAACCAGCCGCAGTAATCGCCGTCAGCCGTTGAAGACATGTGGTTTCCTGCAAGATAAATTAGCTGTTTGATACAACTTATTCACTATCATCTACTTTCAATATTTAGTTGGCGCCGAGTAACATATCTAGAGGTAATCTAAATTGATAGCATTTGCTTCGTCTATGTTAATACGTGGGGCTATTCTATATAGCAGTGGCTATGCGCCGCCAGTAATCAGCTGTTCTTACTGATACGAACGAGAACACTCGTCAATCACATTTGATGCATTGATTGTATACTGCCAGTGCAAATGGTGAGCCCGAAACTCCAAGGGCCGCCGAAAAACGAGAAACGACATGGATGAAGTAAACGTTTTTTCAACGTCTATAAAAAAAGCCTTAAAATGCGTTCATATTAATTTTAAAATCAAGGCCGAGGAAGTCTGTTTGTTATCCGGTACAACGGAAAAGGAAAACAGTCGGGTTAAGAGGGGACTAGCAGACTTCGTTACAAGTATTTCGGACTCCCACAGGACTCTGGTTTACACGAAAGTGCACAAAGAAAGAAAAAAGAAGAAGGAAGGAAAGAAAACAAGGAAACAAAGAAAGAAAGAAGGAAGGAAAGAAAGAGAAAGAAAGAAAGAAATAAATAATAAATAAAAGAAAGAAAGAAAGAAAGAAAGAAAGAAAAGAAAGAAAAAAAAGAAAGAAAGAAAGAAAGAAAAGAAATTGTACAGCCTATCCTATAACCTGCCGTGCCGAACCAGGAGCTCTCTCTCTTTCAACCACCGCCCACCGTCGACGACCATCCACGGGCCATTCAAACTGTGTTCGCACTCTTCTGCCTTTGGCTGGGAGTCTCTCGTTTTACGCGGCTGCCACTGCGTGCGAGCCATCTTCGATGAGGTGAAAGTCGTTTCGTGCCGGTGCTCCGAACACCTCCAGCCACGGTGTGCTCGAGGTGGGGCAGCGCGGAGAGCATTCGGAAGAGCCAGTGCAAAGGTTCGCTCGATACTGTCTAGCTACGGTGCTTCGGACCAGGTGGGTGCTTCAGGCCACAAGAGCAGCCAGAACGGCCAATAAAACGCGCGCTGAAAGAACCCACACAACTGTGCACGGCGAGTAACGGCCACACGAACTGAACCACTCGCATAGAATAGTGGCGCCACAGTAACGGGGTCCGAACGCGGTGTCTTATACACCTGCCAGAAGCGCTTTGACTCGAACCAGATGGGGTTGGGTATACGCACTCCAAGCTGACCTGTCGACTTGTATCTCTCTCCTCTTGTTTGAGGGTCACGTACAAGCTGCGTCTTTTTGTGTACAAGTGGTCGGTCGGTTGTTACACGCTCGAATCAATATTCCCAGCGGCGTGCTGGGTTCACTTCCAGCACCAACTGCTACCTTTTCTCAACTTTGTTCGTCCTTCGTTTAAGCGACGTATCTTTAAGAAGTTCACGTGTTCACTTTGCTGCACTCGCATTCATCGTAATTCCTAACGAATGAACACCTCGCAGCTATTGGTGCATTGTTTCTGTCTGTCTGATTTCGTTCCTGAACATAAAAAAAACACACAGCAGAAATCGATTAGTCACAGTACGTTCAGTGACAGTTGCAGTCACAATAAGTTTTACGTCAAGGAAAAAATAAAGAAGGAGACAAACACAACGTTCTCGCATTTTCTTGTTTGTTCTTTCATGTTCCGTTATTTGAGTTTTTTTTTTCATAAGTAGCCGCTGACAGTGTAGCCGCTTGCATTTGTCTAGAGATCCCTTACTATCTTCAATGCACCTGAATACTAAGCCTTCCTCCAAGAGCAGGCATAAAGTAGGCTAGTCACAATGGTTTGACGACACATGGTTATACACGCACACTGCTGGTACGATGTTGCTACTAATTGCTTTTTGAGTCAACAATAATGTCCAGCTACGTGCAACACTAAACTTGACACAAAACAATTTATTGTAATTGGGTAGTCTTTATTATTTAGCTAAGTGCACAGTTTAACTTTGGCGAAAGTGTGTCATGGGAATAGAGAATCCCGAAGCGTCGAAAAATCCTCGGAACGCGGGTTGTGTCGCTGGTGCCAACGTTTCGGCGAGCGTACGTGTCATCTTCAAGGCTGAATTTTCCGTTCCCAACTAAATATAGGACACACAATAGGAATCAGTCTGTAAATTGAAGTGAGCAGCGCAATGTCCAGTGGCTTCAGCATATGGGGCAATACCCAGGGTCCTCGTTGCAATACTATAACGCACCGCTCAGCAATGCCTGCGCGAAGATGCGCTTGTACCCACAAAAGATAAGCGATCATCTGCGACCACCTCACGCAGACGCGTCGCGGGTGCGATTGACTTCAGAAGCATCGTTAAAAAAAGCGATTTTATGATTGGAGGAGGCGCCACGTCGGCCTCGGGCGAACAACTTTGAATAACGGTCCGTTGTTTTTTTTATGCTATCTTTCTTATGAATTTTTTTTTCAGTGGCTCGTAACGCTTTAAGCCACAGTTAAAGCGGGGAAAGCTGCTCTTACGAGGTGGGTGCAAGGACTGCCGTGGAAAAAAAGAAACACAGAAAATGGCTAGGACAACCGAATGGTGGCACATTTGAAAGGGTAATGAGGATAGGGGGCAAAATCGAGAACCACCCGTGCCCATTAGGACGATTTCTTTGAGCTTTTCGAACACACTTATTTATGGCTATGGCCTCTCGATTTTCAGGCCATTGTCCTCAAGCAACACAAAAGTAAGAGATGACATAGAAAATGTTTCTTGTTATTCTGGTGCCACGTTTATTTTTTTTTCGCGCTAAAATAAATCTTGCTTCATCCTGCAGCAGCATTTGTTTAAAAAAAAAAGGGACACATTTTAACGATTCTAATTGGCGAAAGTGGCCTTATCTTCAGCGAACAAAGTGGAACAAAGTTGCTGCACCCCTTGCTGTCTTGAGAGGCACATAAAACACTCATTTGGGTTGTAGGCCAAAGGGGTGCGAGGTCCTGGAAGCTTTCAACCAAATAATTTTGCGAAACGCTGGCGCCTTCGTTGTATACATTAGTAAGAAGTGGGCGCTGTACTGAGTTCGCAATATATTTCGCTGTATCCTTCGCGCGAACAGGAAAGAGAAGAAAAAAAAATAAAGGAACGAAGATATTTACTTCACTTTTTATTTTTGCGATAAATTTTCTTTGTCAGTGTGAATCTTTACAGAGTGGGCCAGAGGAAATTCTTTAGTCATACATATATTGCAGTGGCGAGACAGATTTTCTTATCACTTAGACAATTCGTGTGCGCTATATAAGCGCACAAATCGGTATCATGCACGAAGCATTCGGCCACAGTTTGCTACTAAATTCTTAAGTATATCTGCTTTCGTAGAAAAGGTGGTCATCGTTTACTTTGCCCAATACGTGTCCACATCAGAACGTCACTTTTTTTGCATACATCATAGATTATCGCGTACGTATTTTTCATAATAATAACGTGCAGCCAGAAACGAATGAAATAACGGACAATGTAATCAAATTAGCGAAAAGTGATTGTTTCACCGTTGCAAGCGCACTTGTGTATAAAATGGACATGTGCGCAATATTCATGAGAATGA
>WOVY01006742.1:0-37351 GCA_013436015.1 Rhipicephalus annulatus
ATCTGAACTTGCCTTTGCTATTGCCCATTATCATCCCAGCAAAAAATGAATGATTGAATCTGCTACAGATATGTGCTAGCTTATGCTAAGCACCAAGTATGAAGAATGTTTTGTCATTATTGAGATCAGTTATTTGTTCAAGAACACTTGCTGTCAAGCATACAATCATTGCTGTCGAAGCATCAAGACTCAAATATAAAGCAAAAAGAAGTGTCTCTTTAAAAATACAGGCCACAAGGTGCAAGATAATAGTTGGACACACTTGGGATGTAAGGCACGCACAAGAGGTGCTGCCATATTATACTTTTCCTTGTGTTGAAACCTGCTTGTTTTACTCTTCACCCAACACATCGTTAAAGATGCCGTGACAACACCAAGGAGCTGATGCGCAAGGTTGAACCCATGTCCAGGGATTCCACCATTCCTAAGCAGCCCTACAGCCTCACAGTCCTGCAACCATTTGTAAGATAAATATAGTTTCTACCCAAAGTTCTTGGTTTACGACACACATGCAAGACGCATAACCACTCTATAGGAAGTTTTGCATGATAATGCGCTGGGTAGCAAAACGGATGCCATTATCAAGTATCCAGCCTGCCGCTTCTTTCTTTCCGTTTCTAATTAATCAATCCATGGTTAATAAATGTTCCCCCAATGTGAAGTGTACTGGCAGTCCGGTGAAGAATTGCAATGTATTTCAAACACAGTCCAATTCATGGCAAGTAAGCATGCAATAGCGATTTGTCAGCTGTTCGAGAAAAGAGCATGAAGTTTAGCTAAAACCCATGTTTTTTATAAACACCATTCAATTTGATATAAAAGTTGTGAGCATTATGTGAAGGAACATGGATTCATGTTTAATCAATGATTTCTTATAATGTACTGATATGAATGCAACTAACTGAATATGAATGATAATTTTTGCTTGAGAATTAGAGTTATGAACACTATCGCACTTGCCAGCTGCATCTTGTCCAAAACAGTGGCAAGATAGGCTAGTTTCTGTAGGTGAGCAGTAATGAGCAGTGCAAAGTAACAACAAGAAACACCAGTAACACAGTATGGGGCAAGCACAGACTCCCAACTGTACAATTTATTGCACAAAAGTTCGCCTGATTATCAGTCCGACAACTCGTGCAAATGAAGGTCCAGTTGGGAATGAACAAGTTACGAAATCAACAATGCCTGCTTTCACTAACAGACCCTCATTCACATAAAGTATGCAGCGATAAGGCCCTACCAAGGTACGTCACAGCATGATGTCACTGGCACATGTAAAAGGTGTGGCTGGAAAAACACTCCCGCTGGTGGCTCAGCCCGGTACAGTCGTGCGGTGTTTGGGGCAAGTTTTAATTTTTCAAAGCTTACACTTCACTTCACGTTACAATGTCGACATTAGCTGTGTATTGTCAGCAAGCGTCTAGCTGTGTGGTAAAACTGTGTGGTAAAATATTTGCCACGCTGTCGTTTTATCTTGAAGAAGTGAACACACGTAAATGGCCTGTGCGAAGAACAGCGGCATAGTCTTCAAAAATGTGCACTGTTGATTGCGGCATGTAGTGTGCATTGAAAGGTATTGAGAATATCGGTTCAACTGAATATTGTGTGTGGTGTGTGCAGTGTCCATAACAATGTGTCTTGTTTGCCAAGACGTTAGCACTCAGGGCAGGGACCGGTCGATGAAAAAACCTGATTCGACATTTTAGTCAAGCTAAATATGCACTTGACGCGACCATCTGCGAGTGGGTACATCTCGGTGTTTGCGCTGTGTGCAGAAAAAAATTGCATGGTCACCGGGCTGGAAGATACCTTGTTTGTGCTGAAACAGCCAAACAGCTGATGAGTTAGATGAGAAATATTAACGCATCAAATCTATAAGTGCTTGCATCAGCAACTACACAACAGCGTGATAACCGCACCCCTGCCACACAGCAGCGAAACATATTTTGAACATGCTGCAGTGTATTATTTTATAAAAAGCAACTCTGGCAGATTACAAAATCTCACATTGTGCATGCAAGTTTTCTTCAAAGTCAGGCGTACAATGTAGGTGCTGGCCGCTACATTATTAGTTACAAGCAAAAGCGTCTTGCAGGTACACATGCAAATTGCACGAACACCTCTCTCTCTCTCTACACTAGGCACACACATTATATCTTTCAACAAGCACACGCCACTGTTTCAGGGCATAATAAACGCTCTACCGTGAACGTATGCTAATCAACCCACTTAGGCGGTTGGCTAGGTGAATGGAGCCAAGTTACAAATTGTATCGCCCGCGAACGTAAACAAAATGGTGCTTTGCATCAAATGGCACTGCAGGCTTCGTTTAATCAACAACGTAGCAAGCGCCATG
Organism: Rhipicephalus annulatus; assembly: GCA_013436015.1. Lineage (NCBI taxonomy): Eukaryota > Metazoa > Arthropoda > Arachnida > Ixodida > Ixodidae > Rhipicephalus > Rhipicephalus annulatus. Next base: position 2,357 of record WOVY01006742.1, read on the forward strand.
TGCGTCTTCCTCACTACATTGCACATATGAAAAAATCGATCACCATACACATGCATGTTGCCGCAGTTGTCTCGAATTAGCTCCAGTAAGGCCGCGCCGATGCGCCCATGGCTCTGCTGGCGTTAGCGTTGTCAAAGCGAATCGGCAACCGCACTCGCAAAGGCGCGTAGGTTGCCGTTTCACGACGCCTCGTTCGAGTGCAGCAACACACACTTGCACTGAGTGGCATACTTGGTCTACATAAAAAAGTGTCCTCCTTACCTTTAGTTTCTTTCACACTGTCCTGAGGGAAGCAACCACAGGCGTCAGCCGTCACCTCGGAGTCCTTCGAGCGCCCCGCCCAACCCGCCGATTCCTTGGACGAGTCGCACTTGATCCGCACTCGAACAACCGCGGGAATAGGGCGCAATCTTAGCACATCTTACGAACGAGGAACGGCCCTTCCTTGCGTAAATTTAACATTTCGTGCTCTCGTGTGTAGCAGCGCGAACACATGAGAGATGCAACGAAACGGTATGCCTACGTTAACAAAGAAGACAAACAACATGTGGCTTTAGCTGTGAATGGATTTGACTTGGATATCTGTGTGAGGAAAATAAAAAAAAACATCTTTCGCTGCTATAAACTGGAAAAAAAGTACGTTATCTGGCAAAATAACTTCAAAAGTGATAAACGGTTATTCAAAAAACAAGTTACAACTTATGAATATTTTCAAAGGTCTGTTTTGTTTTTGTTCTAGCAGACGACAGCCTCCTACCGCTTCTACGACAGACGTAGTGCGGGTTTAAGTTCGGTGCGTGTCGCCGACGCAAAGCTCTACAGTAGTGATATCGGAGTTATCAACTCTCAATGAATCATAGGATTGCTACAAAGCAGTAACATTTTGACATAGTGCAGTACGCAATCTTTCAAGGTATGACATTTCTTTGCTCTGAAGCAAATCGAAGCAAGCCGGCCGGCGCAATCAGCTGACATCGCCGCTACGCGAGGTATGGTCGTGCGCAATAGCGTCGCGCCCCGCGCTCGATTTGTCACCAAGCGATAGAGCTACTAAGTGGAATACAGCTAGATGCAGGGATTAATGGCGTATCATTCTAATTCCCTGTGGTGGCCGACTCAATCGCAAGAGAGCCCCGGGAAACAACCTTTCAACTGCTCAAGCTTGTGTGTGGGTGTAAAAATACTTCTTTTCATCCGCGGCGGGGGCAGCAATCTATAGTTGAAAGACATGCGAAAAGCATGTGACGTATATACAATTCACAAAACATATGCACACAACAATAGATACGATCGCATATCGTGCATAAATATGCCAACACATAGCGTGTAAAAGGCAAATTTATATACATAACTTAAACACTCACCACCCTCCTACCGCGATTAGCTTAGCAAGCTAACGCCCTCAGTTCACGTGCATGAGCTCAACTAAGTGGCGCAGGTTCAAATCCCGCCAAGTCAATTTTTTTTGTTTTTTTTCAACGTTTTATTGTACTGCTATCTTTTCTAATGTCCTTAGGTTCTAAAACAAAATAAAAAGCAATATTGCGTTCAAGTACGTATGTGGGACTGTGTTTTTCGCGCAACAGTTATTAGTATTTTTATTTTCATAATTAATTTTTTAAGTTATTTTATAATATAACAAAAGTAAGGACTAAGGGGAACATTGGGTCTGCTTGATTGTGAAGGGACTCGAGAAGAATGAGATAACTCAAACCAAAAAATTTATTTGAGATAAAACTGAGCATTCACAGCCGGACCAGTTTCTTCAAGGGTAGGCCCTAGTATGCGCGAGACTTGCTATATGACTCACCTCAAGCTGTTGAAGTTGAGGGAAGGCAATATCACCGAGAAGCAGTTCCAAAATATATTTTGGTTGATGTTTTTTGCTTCCTCCAAAATAAGGGCTGCACAATTGTGATCGAGCCAAACCAAGAATTGTGGGCACGAAGTCATGAGACAGAAAATGAATAACGTTGATTGTTTGAAAAATTGCCTTTAATAAAAGGAAGAGTTATGGAGTGCTACGTAGCTTCAACTCGCAGTAGGAATTATATATATACATATAGATAGTTTAAAATGGACAATGTTGCACACACAGATATTGGTTAAATTTCTTTGCAGCACAGTTGAAGCATCTATGTAGAACTGAAGCACAAAGAGAAGCTCATGCGTCGTCACTTTATTGCGCTTTACATAGCTTGTATGCGTCCATGCAGCCATGATATGATATATTTTAAAGCATTTGTTTAACCTATAATCTTCTTATTCATTAAAGCTGGCCCATAAGTTGTGTCTTAAGTAGCACTACAATTAAAGCGTAATCTGCATGGTGGTCTGAAACAATGCTTTTGAAAATCTCAAAACAACCCAGCTCTATACACGACCATCCAAGCATCAATGATAAGCACCATTATATGTCCGTACATATCAGTTGTGTTCTCATACTTAATTATTTTTCTGACCACTCCCTCTGCCCCTACCTCGTTTCTGTCGTGAAGCTGTGGCAAGCTGTGTATAGCTGTATTTATAGTGTAGGAGCACATACTATCAATAAAAATTATTTTTAGGCTACATGCAATTAGTTTTCATAGATTTTCATTTCTTTTGTCGGTGCTCAGGAGAGCTAAGCTCATGGTCGATATTTTAAAATGACATTTCTCTTTGCCAATGTTAATACGAACAGTTTCATTAATATTGAAAAGTTCTTTCACATTGAATTTAGTTCTCATTATTATTGTTTCTACCAAAAAACAAGCCCTTGAAGTTATGCTTTTTTGCTTGACTTGTTTTCGTGTGACAGCATGCAAGTAAATTGACAGTTATTGTCATTCCTTGTGAATGACACATTTTCCGTTTGACAGACTTTAGCACCTGGTCATCTGCAGAAGCTGTATTCATTCTGGAAAAGGGGCGAACAGCGGTGACTGACAACACAGACTAGCCTGCGTTATTATTTTGTACTATATATGTCACTGTGAACTCATTTAAAACTTTATAGAGCTCGGATTTCCTGCTGAAAATGTGACAACAACTGTAGAGTTTCCACATTTTTGCAACAATCCACATGCCTTTCATACACTATTGCACATTTTCGTAAGCACCTTACAAAATCTGTATATTTCCGTAAGACCTTACATTCTGCATTTTCCTTATGAAAGCTTCTGTACACTCCATACACTTTCCTTATCCTTCCATATCTTCCATAATGAACTCTCTGTATGCTCCATAAGTTTCCTTATCTTTCCGTATACTCCATAAAAAGCTTTCCGTATACGCCATACAATTTCCTTATCCTTCCGTATACTCCATAAGAAGTTTTCCGTAAATGTCATACAACTTCCGTATATTTCCATAAAACTCCTTATGTTTTCCGTATGTAGCATAAGGAAATGTTACGGAGTCCATATATTTTCCGTAAGATTTCATACGGAACGTTTCAGTAGGGTATGGGATCGTACAATATATGTTAACTTGCTTGGACGCGTTTTTCCTACACGTTCATACTATTAGTGAGTTTTTTATTGAAGTATCGTTTTGTGGACGCCTTAACGTAGTGCCAGAGGGCGACCCTCACACGAAGCGGTGGCATGACTCATAGAAGTCCCCAAGCCAGTAGTAGTTCTCCAACGCATACAGCAACGCCCCTCCTTCGCTTGAACGTAACTCCCTGTTCCCCCTTGCGGGCACTCAGTGAAAAATTGTGGTCACCTAACAGGCAAGATGTAACGCGCAGTGCGTTTCCATTCTGGAGTGTACTGGTGCTCAGCATTGCCACTGTGGTCTAGTGGCTAAGGTGCTTGGCAGTTAACCAGCGGGTCTCAGGATTAAGTTACGGCTGCGGTGGCTCCATTTTTTGATGAAGGTGATAATGCGGTAGGCTCGTGGTATGAGACTTTGGTGCCCATAGAGAGCCCAAGGTTGACGCAATTTCCAGAGTCCGCCTCTACGTTTTGGGGGTAAAACCGAAAAATCAAACTTCTTACTGACTCACTATTAGTTACTTCTTGAGTAGGTATGCCGGGATTTTATTTTTAAATGTATTATGATACGGAAATGGAGGTACTCCAAAGAATTCCTGAAATGCAATCGCAATACCATTGTATAGTCATACTGTTTCGATTCGCCAAACAACCCACAGTCTAAGACAAAATTACTCGATAAAGAAGTAACGGAGCCCAAAGAGGGCGCGATGAACAGATAGACCGTTGAGGAGTAACCACAGAAGGATGCGTGCTGTGAGCGAACCACTTAGTCTCTATAGAAATGAAACGCGCGGGAGATACGGGCCATGCCAAGCCACTGTCCAGGAAGCTAGCCATCCTCCTTTCTCTTGGCTCAGTCTTCCCCCTTATTTTGCTGGGGGCGATTGCTATTCTTTCGCGCTCAGAGAGCTCGACAATATAAAAATTGCGTCACGCACGCAATTCTTAGTTCATACGTTTGGTCAATTGTGCACTGCTTCTTATACGTTTTTTGCACCCATGAAGTCTTGAGAAGGTCTCGATACGTCGCCACGCCACGCTGTTTATCTCTGGCTTAGTCAAGATGGTCACAACCAAATCGTGGCACCACTGGTTGGGAATGGAAGCAAACATGGTGGACGAGAAGACAGCAGGCCTATCGCATACATTATTTCAGTCTGACTGAAGGAAGAAATCAGCGATGGATTCTGTCACAAGTAGGTGATCATTCTCTATTTTGCCGTACCTGTCGGGTGTGCGATACGGATCGCGCTTGCCGACAACGGGCTTGGTCGTTTTGTAAATCGCACGCACGAAATGCACCGCGAATGTCGGATTTGGCTTTTGTAGTTCACGTATGCTTTTTAATCATCCGAAAATTGGCCGCCATTGCCCACAGCCACTCACTCACCGATCTTTCGCCTGTGCCTTTTTTTGACACCGTGATGAGCTCCGGGCAAACGATTTTGGGTGGAGACCTCGTCGCTGGTTTGCGAGTCGTCCGAACATGTTGCGGCTGCTCGTTACGAGCTTTGTTGTAGTATGTCGCACACTCTAAGTGCACCGCCACGGGCTGGCGGGGCTCTGACTAGCGTCGGAATTGAGTCTGTCAAAATTGGTCGACCTTAGAATTGGCTTTCTCGTCCATCAGTCGCAAGCAGCTCGGCGCCGGTCGTTGGCGGCGCCCGCAGTGGCGGATTCGCGTTTCATCGCAGCACTCGCTTGAGTTTGTGAAAAAAAGCCAGATTACCGTCGGTTTTTTCGGCAATCGCTCCAAACCAGCTCAGCGCTGTTTGTGGCAGTGGCTCTCCTGTTGTTAGAGGTTCGCTGGCGGCAGACGCTCCGCGTGCAACGTCGTGTCTCGTCTCGCGTTCGCTTGCTCGAGCTGAACGATGGGCTCACTTAGAACTCGCCGCTAGCTGGCAGCACGGCGGTTCGCGGCGCCTCGAAGTTATGACTGTGGCTACCGCATTTAAGCTGTTGAGCAGGGGAATTGAAATGCGTCTTTGACGATGAGTGACATGACGGTGAGATTATTTGCATGTTCGGTTTTACACGTATTTTTTCACTCACTTTCCACGTATTTGTCATACCCATGCATATTTATCCTCTGTCACGTGCGAATAACTATATTTAGAATCGTAGAATGCAGCCGTCGGTACACACCTTGCAGGATGCTGTGGCTGTGTGCGCTGGCGTCTGCAATGCCTGTTACCTATCGGTTACGTCGGAGCAGCTTCGGAAGGACTGTGAGACGCGGAAAGGTAAAGTAATTTGCGTGTCATGTTTTACACGTATGTTTGTATATAAACTCTCACGTACGTTTCAGTTGCATGCAGCCTCATCTTCTGTCTTTTATGCATGCATCCTCATCTCCTGTCCATGCATCCTCATCATCTGGCCATTAGCACACAACATGCAGAAGGCTGTGTGCGCTGGCGTCTGCAATGACTGTCATCTATCGCTTCCGTCCAAAGAGCTTCACAAGGACATTACAAGATGTGACAACGAGGCTGAACTTGTACGTTTCACCACGAATTCTCCTAAATAACAGAGAAACTTCATGTGTATAGAAAACTATAAAGACTTTGATTGTCTCCCTTTTGTCTTTCGTTGTTTCAGTCACTGCTAAAGCAGTGACACACAGGTGGTTCAAATATTTTTCGCGCGTTCTTTTCTCTGTTATTTTTTCTCACTGCGCAGAAAACAGGCGAAAGGAGTATTAGGCCTGGCAGAAAATAAATAGAACAACAATATCGGAAACTAGCTGAGGAAAGTATGATGTGGCGCGTCGCTCTGGCCTGCCAAAGACGGGCAACAATTAATGGTTGTGACAGCCCAATTAGTCCCTAAAAGGACGAACCACAGGCCCTTTTAACACCCTTTTGCCTTGGAGTGCATGCGACACCTTCTTCGAGAAGATGGGACGTAGACTAGCTGAGGAAAGCATGATGTGGCATTTCGCTCTGGCCTGCCAAAGACGGGCAACAATTTTTAAGTGAAAATTTCTGAATATATCAATTGTTCATGCCGTAAACATACCTGATCGCTTATTTGGGTATGGCGTGGGCGATACAGCAATTTTGCAGAGTGTGTCGGTGTAGCGCCAAAACAAAACACTGCCATACGTGGTACGTCTTAAGTCTCAGAAAATGTTAAATTGTGGGCAACTACTGAGCCATCCAAATTATTTCGAAGGAGGCAAAACAAAGCCGCGTATGTCCAAACGGGCCTTTGGTTGGGAACTAGAACTCTGTTCTACACTAAAACTTATCAGCGCTATAAAATTAGGCCGCAATCGTATTTGCCTCTTTTTCTGCTTGATTATTTACACTGTAAATAAAAATATACCGAGCTGGAAGGAATCGGGGAAGGATGCACCCGCTCTGCTCCGGTGGCCTTACTCAACCCAGATTGTACTGGAGCGAGTGCATTCGTTTTTCGCTGTTTTTGTGCGGTGATCGCCGAACGAAAGTTATCGGAGGAAAACGCGGCCAATGCCCTAATTATACTCTCGTGGTTCCTCCGGAAAATCCCCCGCGAATTGCTTTGCCTCAATGGATGCTCCCCAATTGCTCCGGATCATTGCTCACTGGCATTCATTGGCTGCTAGAGCAGTGACGTAGGCAGCCTCACCCCTGGGAGGCAAGATAGCGCTGACAAGCCGGTGCAGTGAGGAATGTGCGAAGGTATCGGCTACGTTGAAAAAAGGAAAATTGTTCTGAGTATATTCTGGATATGAAAACCAACACGCCGCGACGAAGGTTATCAATTATAGAATGAAGTTTTGCGAACGGTAATTGTGTAATGATTCTTACCAGCGAACGACGCATTATGATCTCGCGAGTGTTGGGAGACGGCGGTTGCTGGTGCGGTGGAAAATGGTGAGTGAGCTTTTCTTGAACTACTTGTGTTATTATTGTTAGGTAGTGCTAATACTAGACAATATTGGGTTCAAAAATCACAATTGTTATTATACTTTTGGCTACTTTCCCAAGACGTCAGTGAAAAATCAGCAGAATTCGGATAATGCGTTGTTTTGACTACGTGTATTTTTCTTTATTATAACTTCGGTAAAGCAATCTAGAGAGGTAAGTAAATTGGTACTGATTTATTATGGCGTAAATGTAGCACAAAAAGAGTGAACACGACAAGCACTTGTGGTTATTCACTTTCTTGTACTGTTTTTTTCGCAACATTAACGCGTTAAAAACTTTCGTAAATTGAATTGCTGCAATACTTGGAGTGCTGAATAAATATGCAACATTAGAAAATAGCATTTTTTAGGTTCATTTATTTCAAGGGTATTAATTGTTATAAGTAAACCTGACTAATTAAAAGATATTTTTGTTTTTCGCAGTACACATAAACGGTAATACTTGCCCGCTTTCCATTTCATTAAACGCCAGGTCGAGGTCTGGGACTGCATAAAAATATTTTTCATAGAATAAGTAAGCTGAAATAATAAAACTTAAATAACTAAAATCAGTGGTAAATCTTTTCTAAATGTAGTGAATTGAAGTAGGGCATTATAAATGAGACTTTTAGAACGCATGCACGCGCTCACACTTGTGAAAAAGGTATGTGAGATATTATCTAGACGTATACTAGACCATTCGCGGGACGTTGTGTTTTCAGGAAAAAAAAGAGAGGTAAAACAACCTGACAATACTAGAAACAAGGAATGCAAAATAAAAGAGGAGTGGCTTGGCAGAACAAGTCGTGCAGAGCTCAACGTTTCTGCGAAAGGGGGGTTAGTGAAGTTACCCCATTTTACAGCCCGACTCAACATTCTAAAATGGAGGGGACACTGTAGTGGAAGAAAGAAAAAAAGAGAAGGCACCCTTTCGAAAAACTAGCAGCATTTTGTGTGTTATGACGAAAGAGATTATTCTCCTTACGGCTGCTCTTTTTTTTTTCTTTACAGTCGTGCTGCCGTTGCATTGGCCAAGATTTGCTGTGGGTGCTTTTTTTTTTTGCGGAAGACTGGTGTGCGAACAGTGCTGAGACGTAGTTTTGCCATGGGAAATGCGACGACACTGGCTTGTGAACATAAGAGGAGAAAAAAAATTTCTTAACGCCGGGAATGCTCGTCATGACGCTTGCACGTGCATCGCCTTCTGTAGCCTCCGAACGTGTATACCTTTCAGTTGAGTAAACTGGGGGGCTTTTCTTTATTTCTGAGAAAACGCAGTTGCCTTAAATAGCATAATGTTTGTGCCTTTTAATGCGTATTTTATTGTTCCGTTATTGTGAGCTTTTCCTTATCTTGTGCTTGAAGCTCTTCGTCTTGAAGAAATACATGCTCATACAATACCTTCTCTAAAAAATGTTCACAACGACAAGTATGAAAACAGAGCAATGAATACAAATAAAAAAAATAAAATAATGCCAACTTATCTCGAAAGCTATTTTACAAAGGAGATGAATCTAGGCTTTTGCTAAAGACAGGCCGCAACCACGCAAACACTAAGGCTCCACTTTGCAGGAAGTATGACGATGAGCACGCACTAAAATGTTACTGTATTATTCGGAATTATTACTTGATCAAATCAGGAAATTATAAGTAGGGGCATTTCTGATGTCGTCTGCAAGAGAACCGAATTAATATTATTTTGCCAACATTGTTTTTGCATGTTTCAGCAAAGGTAGAACTCTCGATTTAGAAATGTATGGAAAACATTGGCCAATTTTCAACTTTGTTCCCGTCAGGAAGGTGTGTTTTTGTTATGTTGCAGCTGTCTCACACCAGATTACATTGAATTTGCCTCTTTATATTGAGCGCTCATCCTGTCTTTGTGTGTGGGTGTGTGTTTGTGGTAAGTTTCAGAATTTGCTTCTCCTCATAGTCTAATAGACTGTATAGTCCATGACTTCAGTGTTCTCAGTTTCTGTGCCTCTCGCATGATTTGCAGTTCTCATGCATTATGCATTAAGCAGGAAGCAATCAGCTCAACCCTTGCGTCATCAATGAATCTGATGGATGGTCCTTCGCGGATGGTGAAGAGTTGTTCTCGGTGACCACGCTTTCTTTGTTTGTCGTGCATTGTTTTGCACCATTAGGGGTTTATTTTGAAGCGCTGCGCTTTCAACTGGCGAGCTGTTGATTTCATCTGATCTATCTTGCTGTGTTTGGTTTTTGTTGGCTTTTTGCATGTTTGTTTATCTTTGTCTACTTTTGCTTAATGCTGGGTAATGATCCAGAATTGGCCGCCTATATATTGAATAATTGAAACAATAAGAACTCAAATGTTTCTTTGAATTTCATCGGCTAGAGCTCTGTGGAAAAGAATACACATTGCCTCTGCAATGCCTGCATAAAAATAGGAACTTCTTTCATCTAACCAATTCGTGAAACGATCAGCTTACATAAATGAACAGTGAAGCAAACACTTTAAAACTTACTGGCCCACCATACAGAAATTCTGTTTGCACGAAGTGAGTACGTTCGTCAAATACTCCGGAGGTACCAAACAAAACCTCCGGTTAGCCAGAGTGAAAAATCCGCGAAACATGGTCCGCAGGTTAAGCGTAATCATTCCGATCAGCCGTAATGAAATGCCAGTAGAAAGTACTTTAACTAAACCACGCAATTGCTCCGGTTGGCCTGAGTGAAATGTCTTTTAATAGTACTCCGGGTGCGCCACGCCATTCCTCCTGCTAGCCGGAGCAAAAATTGCTTCGAATAGGGGTCATGCTAGAGGACAAGCGTTTTACACCGACGTCAGAGTAATATTGTTTACAGTGTATATTTAATAGGTTATTGTGCTTTACCTTGTACTGAATATATTTATATCAACCTTTCATATAATTTTCATGCATATGACCGACCGACCGACCAACCAACCGACCAGCCGACTGACCAACCGACTGACAGACAGCCAAACAGACAGACCAAAATTTTTGCGCGGAAGGTCCCCAAGAAAGATAGTCTTTAAAACTAAGCATTCCGCATGTTTGAGGCACTATATCACCACATATGTATTAGGTAGTGTGTTTCTTTATTGGAATATGCTAGATACCTAATTCTAATGGTCCTAGTGTTACGCTGCGCAGAGAGTGCGAGGCTATGAACGTAAAGGCGGGTGTATTGTGAGCTTCCCTCAGAGAATACAGCGCGGCTGCCTACGAGTCGCTCTACGTTCTACACAAAATTCAGTTTAGGCACATCACTGCTAGATGGCGTCAATATCTCATGCAGTGTCTTCAAAAAGAAGATCGCCTTTCGTCGTCATTTGGAGAGAAGCACGCAAACACGCAGCGAATTTTATATCAATATATATATTTCTCGAAGCTATTTGAGATAAAGCCAGAGAAAATGCGATTATGCTAAATTTATGGTGGTTCCTACACTGACATTGCTCCTTCTATCGCTTTTTTTACCGCATCGAAACATCTAGCTAACTTTGCTACTAGTTCAGCTTTTTTTGACGACGCTGCTTGCCGCAGTTGGCCGCGTTTTAACCTATCACATTTCTTTGCGTTTGTCTGAAAGTACTCTTACATAATTGTGGTTGCGGCTTGATTTTTCCTCTGATTTATGCGACAAATATTACTGATTTACTTTTTCAAACTTTATATGTCGCTTCCATGTTACTTAGTTGTTTCTGCCTCTCTTTATGTATGTCCACCTTCTCATATTTTCAATTGATCAGCTGATTCACCTACATCTTAAGAAAGTGGAAGAAATTTATTCTGAGGCTCTCCATACAGGCATTAAACAGACGCAGGCGTACTCAGTGGCAAATAACATTGTTCGTTAGCTCACGGTTCACGCTACGATGAATGCTTTTTTATTTTGAAGAACCGAAAATTGCTTACTGAACTTTACGAACTTGCCAACTAAACAAATTATTCTGGGCGCCCTAATAACTGTGTTTATTTGAGTTCCAACTATATTCATCAACCAAAACTCATATCACCTATGCGATCGGTCCACGTCTTGAAGATGCATAACCTCTACGTTTACTACCAGTATATTCACGCTATAGCTCAATGACTTCAATTGCATCTCACCTATATGCGCGTTCTTCAGTACATCTTGATGGTGTACAACTCCAATGTCCTCTGTGAGTATACCCACGCTACATCTGAATGATTTTCTTTGCAACTCGGCAATATACGTGCTGTTCACTATGTCTCGAGGTGTACAACCCCCAAGTATTTTATTAGTGTACTGATGCTACAACCCAATGATTACCTTTGCCGCTCCTTTATTTTCTGGCTGTTGAGTACATCTTGAAGGTATAAAACCCCTATATGCTGATTTAGTGTATCTTTGCTATATCTGAATCAATAATTTTCTTTGCCCCTCTGCCATTTACGTGCTGTTGAATTTATCCTGAAAGAGTGCAACCGCTATGTTCTCTGTCAGTATAACAACGCTATAACTCAATAATTTCCTTTGCACCTCATTCACTTACGCGCCGTTTTGTACGTCTTGTAGATGTACCACTTTTAAATGCCTTGTCAGTATGCTGATGATACACCTCAGTGATTTCCTTTGCCCCTCACCATTGACGTCCTGTTGAGTATATCCTGAAAGCATGCAACTCCTACGTTTTCTGTCAGTATACCGATATTACACCTCAATGTATTATTTTGCCACTCTCGCATATACGTGCCCTTGATTATATTTTGTTGGTGTACAGCCTTTATGTTCTCTTTCAGTATACTCATGCAGCACGCTACAATGCCAGTAATTGCTTTGCCGCTCACCATTTACGCTCTATTGAGTATATACTGAAGGCGTGCAACCCTTACAATTTCTGTCTGAATAGTCAGGTTATGTCTCAATAAATTCTTCTCCCGCTCACTCTTTCATGGGTTGCTAAGTACGTATCGGAGGTTTACAACCCATATATGCTCTGTATGCTATAACTCATTCATATCCTTTGTCACTTACCCAATTAGGCCTGGTTGAATAAATATCCTGAAAGTGTGGCGACACCAATGTTTGCTGTCAGTATACTGACGCTACAACTCAATTTTATCCTTTTCAGGCTGCTTAGTGAATCCTGAAGGTGTGCAGCCCCTACGTTTTCTGTCAGTGTACTGACGCTGCAACTCAATGAATTTTTTTCCCGCTCACCAGTTAGTAAGCTCAATTTTTAAGAAGTGAAGTATTTCCTGAATGTGTGAAAACCCTGAGGTCTCACGCTGCAACCTAATAATTATGTCCTTCGGGCGCAAATAATAATGCTGTCCGGAAGTACGTCAAATTTTCATGGTATACAATTCTAAGACACACAATATTACAATTCAAGATAGAAAAAAAGGAATGTATTATGTTCTTGAGTTTGAGCATTCAACAATAGCCATCAAGCAAATAAATACCTAATTGTGCGAAACTAGTCACTTGCAATTTTTCCACAAGGACTCAAGTATGAGGGCCAAGTCCGTGCACAATTGAACTTTTGGTTGCACTCACTCAGAACAAAAAATAACGCACTTTACGTTGGTTGTGAAATGCGCGACATTGAAAGATCGTCGAACACTATAGTGTCTCCAGCAAATTAATCACAAGCAGGAATACGCAACACAATGAACTTATGTTACTGCTGTTTGTCCACACAGGAAGGTTCCACGAATGTGCACATTGAACTTCAAGACATTGGAAGGAACAAGCATTGCATGACATATCTCCGAATTTTATGCGTACAGTTTATTTTGTTGCGAGAAAGACTTGCCTTTCATGCATAATATTTTGTGTTAAATGTGTGCTGTTAGGCCGCTGTTGTGTATGAAGTGAAGTAGTGTGTTGTGGAATCTGTTTTTATGTATCCAGGGGTTGTAACTGGCTGTGTCGCTGTAGCGAAGGCCGGCTTGAGCGAGGTAATGGGAGCGTTCTGGCTGCAACCCTTTACATGTCCATAAAAGGTGGTATGTATCTGCTTGCATCACATGAGTGGGACAACACGGACACGTAACACCAACTCTTAATTATGACCAGTTCCATGTTGATATAACGGCCGGTGTTAGGGCCACCCCTGCCCGAAGCCTCCTAAGCACAACTTCCTCCACCCTAGTAAGGTGAGGGGGGAGAGAGCAGACGCATGGTGAAATGAGAGCACGTGTACCCTGCCGGAGAACATTTTTACAGGTATGGAGTAAGTTTAGGGGCTGAGGTGGAAGAGCAATGGCCGGAAGGTCTATCTATGTCTTGAGGGTAGTGCGCCTGCTGGTCAGCAGCAATGTTGTGTCCGTTCGCAGCATGGCCTTGAATCCAATGTACTTTTACGCAAGTAGCTGTATTATGGTTCAGCTTATGAATCGCCTCGCAGATCTCCATCGCCTTGTGTAGTTTCTTGAGCTCCTTAATAGCTCTTAAGAAATCAGTGTATACGTCAATCTGCTTATTTGTGGGCAGCTTAGAGGTAGCATCCTGGTTTGCGTCGTAGATAGCTTGACGCTCCATCACAAGAAGAGTGGCTTCTGTCGATAGATAACGCTGGTGCCCTCAGACAAAAGTATGCGTAGTACTCAGGAATGATGTCTTACTGCCGTGTTGTACGATAGCAGCATCTGTTAATAGTTTGCAGGTATGGCGCATGGGGCCTCGATGATGGAGTGTTCGCCAATTGTAGATGATGTGTAGGAGTGCCGTAACTTTGTTGTTTTATTAGATAGGATGGTGGTGAATTCGCAGGAAGGCATAGACTCGGGCTGGTTGTCAAGGCGAGAGCCACGTTTAAAGTGAGCATGCAACGCTGCAACAACCAGTACAAGTTGCCTTTTGATTTCACGAGCTTTTTCTATTTGCGTAATTAGCTCTGCAATTGTGTTAACCTGGGCATGCTCCTGCAAAATTGGTATGGGAGTGATGCTAGGTAACTCTGTTATTGTGCGCATAGCATCACGGTTAATAGTCTCCTACTTTGCCAACTGGGTCAAAGTTAACCGTTAAAATTGTGCCTGGTATAAAATTCTTGGCTGCAGAACTGTGCGGACGAGCTGTCGTGCGACATGCGTCGTACGAGCTCCGGCTGCTTTCGATGTGATGCAGCGAATCAGATGAATTGTTTTTGTGGAACTCTGTCTTACTTTTCGAAGCCAGTGCACCCCACTGCCGGACTGGTGAAAATCCAGACCTAGTATGCGGACCTCCGAAGCCACAATTGACGTTAACCCGACGTGATGGCTGTATCAAAGGAGTACATAATGTTTACAAAATTGGATAGGCAGCACTGCAACCACTATTGACGTTTCACGAATATTAGCGTCTATTTGAAAATTTGTTCACAGGCCTGGCGTAACTGTGTGGTAGAATTCATCATTGCCACGCAGAATGCTTCGGTTCGGTTCCACCTGGGACCCGGACATTTATTTCTTGCATTCGTCGGATGTGCGCTACCGATGTCAGGAATTCTTGACGCTGGCGCATTAAAATTGCTCATGTGTGTTCTCTTCGTTCCAGGGTAGATACTTAAGTTTCAATCACCGGTAGTACATACATATCAGCGGCACATATTTTTCGCCGATGGGAATTGGCCACTAAATGGCGGGAAGCGTTTGACGACGTACGTGACCGTAATGTGGCATTATTCATATTTTGATCAGTGCGTCATATTCCTCAAAACCGTCTTACTTTCTCATTCTAATTTCGGTTCAGGCCAAGGGGGTGATTAAACGAGCACCGAAACGTAAGCAGCTGAAGAGATAGATAGGTAGATACCCTCAAAAACGCCAGAGTTTCCTAAGAAATCCTTCGCATTTAGAAAGAGGGGAAATAAGGTGTAAAATATACCAATAAAATAACACACTTATCTCATCATCTATGTAGCAGCCCTAACGTTGCTGCTTTGTGTCATCAGTGTCTTACTGTGGCAAACTATTGTAATTTAACTACCATTTTCTGCTTTTTGTGCAGAATGCGACACTACGTGTTGGTGAGAAACGCGAGACATTGACGCTGTTTTTTCATCTATCAGAAACTCGAACATTTCCATGCTGCAACCTAGTACTGAATCATGTACTACAAGCTCAAATGCAGTGCGTTTTAACTAAAGCTATTATAATATAAAAATCTGCACTGAAAGCAACATCTAACGAAACGCGAGCTCACGAATAAATTGCTACGTTTTGCAGCAGGCTCCCACCATGTTAGGAGTTGTAACCAACGCGAATTACAAGTACTACCTTCATTCGTCCCCTGAAAAATGAAAAAAAATTCTACGACTAAATACGTAGAGAATTGGTGGTAATTTTCTGATTTTAAAAATCTTTTAGGGGTTTTTAATGGTATTGGGTGAAAACATTTGATTTCCCTTTTTTTAGCTCATCTTCAAATTGACCAGAATGCACAATGCAGCAACACACTATCGACAGCTACGTCTATGAATGGCACACGGGCGGCTTATCCATTCTTTAAATATTCTCTAGAATGCTTGCTTGTCCGTTCCCAGTTTTATAGTATGTTATAGGTGGCACCGATGGTTTTTTCCCGCCTACCAGCTCATACCATAACAGTGTTTACTCAATAAATAGTTTCATGTCTACAACGTGTCATTCCACAGTGCCTAGACAGGCAGATTTGAAGTGTGGGTAAACATCACAAATTTTTCACACATGTAGAAGAGGCTCAGTGGCAATTACTTCATCATAACCTTAATATCTTGAATTTCGAAAGTCTTAACAAATACTTCCGTAGTTATACCAACGTCCTCAGCCACAAGAATGGTTCGAGCATTCTAATCTTGTCATGAACTCGTTAAAGGAGTACTGACACGATTTGTAGGTGCGGCAAAATGGACGTTTTTTTGTTTCCTTGGAATGTAGTGTTAGCGTTATCCTCAAACCAAAACCGGGAAACACGTATAAAACATTTTTATTTATTTTAAAATTTTCATTTTCCGGTACCTGTAAGGCAGCTCTACCATCAGGCACAGAGCTTGACGTTTCAAGTCAGGTGCACAGAAAATTCTGACGTCGTGTAACATTGCGCGCGTTCGAGTAACGACAAAAATAAAATAGAAGGAAGCGCGACCAGCACACCTTCTCGACGGCCATTAGCTGTGCGCCGCCGACCGGCGTCACTCTTAGTTGTGCTGTGCGCTGTCCATTTTGCTGCGACACTTCGTGGGCACATCGACAGTGATCGAGCCTGAGACACCTCTGTTGTTTGCGAAATGATGCGAGTGGGATTGCATTGTTTTTTCCAATCACTGCATCTAAGTTTCGCGATGAAACCAACTCCTTGTACCGTCAAAGGCTCTGATTTCGTGACCAGGGAAACGTTAATATGCACAGTTCCCGAACGACCCAGCGGTGAGACAATGGGGGCAAATTTTATTCGTCGCGATCACAGCTGCGACTGGACGCCAGCCAAGCGAAGCCGGGTTTGCTCGCTGCATTTCGGCCCCGACTGCTACCGGATCGGGAACCATCGGTACCTACCTGAGTTCGGCATTGCCATTGCACTACCAAAGAAGCGATATCTGGGGACAAGAAGATGTGCCCACGCTCTATTGTGCTTTAGTACAACATCGCGATGCAAATCCAGCATTAGAGCCCACACGCAAGCGTCTTTAGCTCTAGCAGATTATAGAGCTGCATTGGTACGTCACAATTTTCTGCGAATGTCTCAGTCCCCACGTCACTGAGGCATACGTCACCCTGACTTGATACGTCGCTGTGAAGCCGCTCCTTTGAAATCGAAACCGAAAGTGGGTTTAGAAAAAGCGGTATTAAAAGTATATTCAATGCGTTTCGAGGCACCAGAATACTCTTTCCTGGGTCTTTGATACTACTGCTTTTAATTACAGCAGAAATTCAAAATTTTTCAAAATTCGCGTCAGTACTCGTTTAAATGGCTTTTTAAACGCAGTAACGCATCTGTATTCGTCTGTATTCGCTTGAAGGTGTTCAGTGTGTTCGTTGCTGTAGTTATGCTCAACGCGCAAAGCTATTTTCGTTATTTGCACCTAACCCATTCTCCCTTCTGTGATTTCAACTAGCGTTATAGAGTGTCACCTTTGAAGTATTGACAAACATATTGTGTAGTACTCACGTTTATGCGGTGCGTGCCCTAAGCACAAATCATCACGCCAACGCAAGTGGGAATAAAATGAAAGCGACAGCTTCTCCTATATTCCCGTGATTTATATAAGATATGTAACAGATAGCAGGGACAGTCCATTATGGTTTAGTTGTAGATGGTGCTCGGCACCGACCCCTATGATGGCATGTTCGGTACGGGCCACGGCGATCAGATTTCTAAGATGAGAACAGCCAAAGGTTTGTCTAGTGTATGGTGTTACTGCGTGTTTTAGAAGATAGGGTGGCCCCATTTCAGGATCCTTCCGCTACGGCACCTCTTATAGTAATACTGTTCTTCTTTATTTAATTTTCGAGAATTTTCTTTTGTCCCTTTATCTCTTATTTGTGCCCCAATTGATTTACATGTGGGGTTCAAAGTACCAAACCCAGAACATTATTATGAGAGATGCCATAGTGGAGGACACCGGAAATTACGACCACCTGGTGTTCTTTAACGTGCACCCAAATCTGAGAACATGGGCCTACAGCATTTTGGCCTCCATTATAAACGCAGCCACCACAACTAGGATTCGATCCCGCAGCCTGCTGGTTAGCAGCCGAGTACCTTAGCCACTATACCACCACGGCGAGGATATTTGTACAAAATTCAAGACTGTCGTGGTGATTTTGGAAAAAATCGACGCTGATAAAAAATGTTGCTAGACTGGACCTCTAGCATCATACATGCATTTACCGCACAGAATACTCGCAGGTTTGAAGTAAATATTACGAGAAAGTGTTCGTACTTATAAATGAACAGTGCAATTGCCTTGCAGAAAGCGCTGGAATTGAGTAACGAAAATTGCACTGCAGCTTTGATCAATGTACATCATATACACAAACAACACGTAATCATTATAACAAAAACAAAATTACTGACCTATCAACAGTCAATACATTTTGTAGCACCCCAACCAATAAAATATAACCTATAACTACAAATATCTTCATTGTTAGATAGGACTGACTGACACTATTACCGTCCAAGACATTGCGCATACATCAAAGTATACAACATTCAGGATACACAAGGCAAAGTGTATTTATATGCGCGAAATGTATTTAGGAAACGTCTTACATATGTCGCGTTTTTTGTGTCAACGTGTAGTCGTCCAATTCACAGTAATGATTCGCAACTGATAATGCAACAGAGGGAGGCATAGTACACATAATACTGATTGGTTAGACAACTGTCGAACATACTTTAGAATGGGCTGTGTAATTTTCAGCTCTCTCAGCGCTGTCAAGAGGTCACCTCTCACTACCACACCTCATATGATGACGTGGCCACAAAAAATGATGACACGAGTGTACGTTGACACATTTAAAAGCGAAGCTGCTCAAGCCTTAGGTCCTGCATCCTCGATGTATGTAGGTGCAGTTATAAACAGCCACCTCTGGTTTAGTTCTTGGAATATCCACTTGAAGGCGGTATTGTTTATGATGAATATATAATGAATTATTCACACTTCTGGCAGTTCCTGTTCGACTATGGTACCCGAGTAAGACAACACGTGATGTTGTAATTTTCTGCATACTGTGCTTGCGGTATGTTTCTGCCTTGCTGCCAGGGTGGCAGGACCAAGTCAGGCATTTACTTAGCCTTTAGTCGTGTCCCCTAAGGCAATCTTGTTAATTTTGCCTTGAATAAAGCAAACCAAACCAAACCAAAAAGATTCCATACAACCAGTGGTAGATAGAGTTCACAATATTGACGGACAGATATAGACAGATGGACATAGGAACAGACGGATCGACAGAAAGACAGACAACCAGATGGACCAACGTATCAATGAATGGACGGGCGGGTGGATGGGCAGACAGACGAACAGAGAGACAGACAGACGGACAGACACATGGAAGAAGAGACCGAGGGGGATGAATATACAGACGCACAGACAGACGGACGGATGGACACACAGTCACACAGGCAGACGCATGCACGGACAGATGCGGCCAGCGGATGGATGAGTCTCGGTTAACCGATAAATCCCTCCGAAGTTTCGCGCCTTTCGACACTATTCCCTACGTGGATATGTTGTGATTTTTGTGCTCATGACACAAGTGTAGGGACGTCTTCAACACTCCCATTGTCATTGCTACCGTCTTAAGCGTTCAAAACGACGATGAAAACACTGAGTATACTAAGGACTCGAGCTAATGTGTGGGGGGGAGGGGGGCTGGAACTGCTTCCTACGCTTAGCCGCGCGTGCCTTTGCCGGGTCCGGGGAAAAGAAGATCCTGGTGGTTGAACCAACGCCGAGTGAATCTATCTTTAACGCCCCCAAGGCAGAGGCAACATGCCCTTTCGCCCTGGCTTCGCGTAGGCGGCACCTCTGGCATGACCCACCCAGGAGAAAACAGCAGTCGTGTTTTCCTATCTCTCATTCCCTACATCACCGTCTTTGTTTTTCACTTTTTATGTGTCCTGTTCACTTCTCTCTTCTGTTTACTTTTGATTCTTCTTGGCGAAAAAAGGTTAACTTCATGTGTTCAACACACTTGGTACGCGTCACGTCAGGTTATAGTAGCGGTGCACAGCTGGCGTACGCAAGCCATTTCTTCATCTTGAAAGGTCTCCTCGTTGGGCTCGATGGTGGGTGGCTGCCACCACTACCGAGCACAAGCCATATTTTATGGCTAAAAACTTCCAACTCTTTTTTGATCGATCCCTGAAGAGGGTGCTTACCGAAGTAGGCTTTCAGCTACTCCAACCGAACAAAAACAACTTTCCACGCTATCATGTCCCTAATAGTAACACAACAGAAAAAACTGTCAGAAAGCTCTCCCCATTTCCAGTTTTAAGGTGTCTAATGGACAATATTGAACAGGTTAGAAAGCAACGAAAATGGCCACAAGATACCTCCTCATTGAAGTTTGAGACAAGATACAATAAAAAAACTATCCATCTTGAAGAATTTCGGTGATGTCCTCATCACTGTAACAGACCCAATAAAGAAAAACGTCCAACATCCACCATTTTAGTGGATTGTGATGCTGGAAATATTGGTGGCACATGGTGTGTGGTGGCGTATGGTATGTGGTGGAATGCCGGCAATGCTGGAGCACGAAGCACTGTCAAAACGACCGTGACGAACTGTCACTAAAAGTAAAATTGAATGTAATTTTATAAAAAAACACGTAGGAAGCATCTGCAAAAAAAACATGCAACTATGCGCGGAATCGAATGTGCAACCTTTGAATTCCCAACTGAACACACGAACCACAGCGCCAAGCTGACACCTGAGAACTTAGCTGTTCAATTACTTGTAAACTTACAAACTGACTTTTCAACTTCAGTTCTGTGCGTCCCGTACTCGATATGGACGGGATCTGACCCTGCTACTAAAATTCGCACATTTGATAAACACAAACACCTCCTGCCTGTAACAATTGCCACTGCAATAATCGCTACAGTGCTATGCTTTTCTTAGATTTTACAACGACAAGAAAAAAAACAGCCCCACTACAGTGGTCTAGTGCCTAAGGTACTGGGCTGCTGACCCGCAGGTCGCGGGATGAAATCCCGGCTGCGGCAGCTGCATTTCCGACGGATGCGGAAATTTAGGCCAGTGTGCTCTGATTTGAGTGCACGTTAGAGAACCTCAGGGGATCGAAATATCCGGAGCGCTCTACTACGGTGTCTCTCATAGCCATATTGTGGTTTTGGGACATTAAACTCCACATATCAATTAATAAATAAAAAAAGAACTCTGTAGACTGAGGAACAGGCACAGTTTATCGGCGGTTTTTGTCAAGTTTATTATCTGTTTCTCGCTCTTTCGAGAGGGCGGCGTGTGCTCAGGCTTTAGGTCGCCTCTAGGCTAGTTCAATCGATATGCCCACAGAAATGATTGTGATGTTTTTGGCGAAACGCACAACGCAGTCGTGCCAGGACACTGCTGTAGCTCTATCGTTACAAACAACTATATAACGGCTTGGCCAAAATAAATCCAGCGCTAGAAACATATGTTATCATATTGGTTCAGTGAGCATACAAATTGACGAGTCTGTGTTCTCACATAAGAGCCAGAGAGGTGCCGGCAAGTGCGACCGGTGGTTTTCAGTGAGAGGAGGCGTAGCTTTGGTGCAAGTGATGCAAGCGCGTCTAATAGATCTTTGTCGCTTATTTCGCGGGCACGGTACAGAAAAAAAGAAATTCTTCGTTTATGCAAACTGATTATACGGCTGTGCTGTATTGCTATTCTTACCCTTCCAAGTATTCTAAAATGCAGAAGTGCCGAGAACACTTGTACGGGCTCGGTAGCTAGGCGTAACGTTTGGAGGAAATCGTGGAGGAAGGGTTAAAGTCAAAATATCTGAGCTCGTTTCGACGCATGTAGAACGTAAATTTTATGCAGTTTATGCATGTTAGCGTCGCACGCACTTTGTCAGCTTAGAAGCACGGCTGAAGCAATTGAGTGCCCAGCGATTGCCAGAGTTGCATTTCAAGCGTGGTCACGTCAAGTGACCACTGTATTCTGTTCTACCTTTGAAAGGGGTAAATGTGAAGTGGAGCTAATTTATTTCACGACAACTGCGCGCTGATGTAAAACATTTTTTGTCACTGTGAACAGTGACACCTATAATCTTCTAAACAGCGCAACAAAGGAACACATCGCAGATATCAAACTGATGTAAGTATGTGTGTGGAAGGTAGGCATATTCATGGCTGCATTCTACACTCCACAAAAATTGAAACGATGTTGATAGCACAGGAATGAAAGAAAACTTGCTTGAAAGCGTAATGAACAGAGTTGGTTTCTTTTGACTGTAAACAGATATCTCTGCGCATTAAAGAATTAGCACCACAAACAAGTGATTTCAATTACTGTTATGTTCTTCTTCATAATGCCAACCACATCTACCAAGTTTCAGTCACGCCAGCGGCATCCACCTTGCTCACCAAGCCTTCAACAAAACACGTTTTTCCTCGTTACTATCAGCTGGCAATTTCCATCGTCACCACTATTCGCTCACCACCACCACCACCATCTGCCACCACTTTTTTCACTCCAGCCGTCATCAGTCGGTAGTTCCTATTGTCACCACAATTGTCTCGCCACACCATCTGCCATCATTTCAGGGGCGAAGCTCCTTATAGCGGCACCTGTTCATCCCTCGTAGTCGTAGTAGTAGTGTCTAACATGTGTTACATTTTGACCCTCAAGGTAATGCCAGTGGGAGATTTCTCCTGTGCGTTGTGGAACAATAAAAAAATTGCAGGCGTGCAGGGTAACTAAAAGCCAAATGCTCCTGTCTCTCATTTTCTATTAGCAGCCATTGGCATGTACATTGAGCACTATCTGACAAGAAAGGGTTGCTATGTTATACTCGCTGGGTGTAACCTCCTTAGTTTTAGGAAGGTTTAGCGAGCGTTGAGCCACAGTGCCATGAATACAATGAACTAGTATATACCGTGAACTTGAGATGGTTAAAGGTGGGAAGTAGATACGAAGTGCAAGCCGTAGGAAATTAAAAGCTGAATTCTCCTGTCTCTCATACCCATTAGCAGCCTTGGCATGTACATTGAGCACTATCTGACAGGAAAAAGTTGCTACGTTATACTCGCTGGGCGTAACCTCCTTGGTTTTAGATAGGTTCAGCGAGCGTTGGGCCGCACTGCCATGAATACAGTGAACTGTTATATACCATGAACTCGATGTGGTTAAAGGTGGGAAATAGATACGAAGCACAAGTCGTAAGAAAATAAAAGCTGAATTTTTCTGTCTTTCAATTCCCATTAGCAACCATTGGTATGTACATTAAGCACTATCTGACAGGCAAAGGCTGCTACGTTATACTCGCTGGCCGTAACCTTCTTGGTTTTAGAAAGGTTTAGCGAGCGTTGAGCCGCAGTGTCATGAATACAGTGAACTAGTATATACCATGTACTCGAGGTCGTTAAAGGTAGGAAGTACACCCGAAGCGCAAGCCGTAAGAAAGTGTGCGTGTGCCACATCTCGTTTAGTCCCTAGAATGTCCGCTAGATGGCGGTGCTTGTATGAGAAAATTATATGATGAAAAAATGCGAGATGGTGGTACTTGGAGTGTTGAATAGATGAACGAACGGACACCCAGACAGATGCATGGATGGACGCATGAACGGACGCAGGGGCGCATGCATGGACAAACGCAGGGACGGACGCCTGAACAGACGCACGTACAGACGGGCGGATGGACGCATGAACGGTCACACAGAAGGACGGGACGCATGAACAGACAGAGGCAAGAACGAATGGACGGACGAATACTTCAGCCCACTCTGCATCATTCACTCCGTGGATATGCTCCCATTTTTTTCACTCTCGCTTTCATAAGCCATTGTGCCCACTACAGTTTCCACTATACCTCTTATTAATTGCATCATATCCGCTATTCTTTTTCCCATATCCACCAACGATTCAACAACACTGTCCGAGGTGTAGTGTTGGAGGATGACCTAGTTGACTGGTGAGATGCCGAACATCTTGACAACCAGAAATAAGAGAGTGTAATTAATTTCAAAAATATTATAAAGCTAGATGGCTAGAACATTCCAACAAATCATATAATTATTACCTTTGGCTCCAGAATTCTTCCTGAGAAGCTTCAAACTGTGCACACATAGCTCCGTGTCCGACCATACATACCTAATTCTTGATGGTGGTTCCAATGTCAGAGATACAGCCATAACTCGCAAAGCTGTTATGGTCGGCAAACTTGTGCAGAGTGTAAAGTTTCGGGACACAAAGTACTCTATAAGTTATTAACAAATCTTTCTCAACACACCTTCCACTCTAGAAAGAACCGGCGCACTGCGTCATCTGTGATGGAAATCATGCCGCATATTCATGGTCGTGTTTGTTTTGCAATAAAAAAATAGGTCATCTTGTTGAAGGTGAAGGAGATTATCTCGTTCAATAGAGCAAGAAGAAGGGTTTCACCATTTTACGGCCACACAGCATAGTGTCAGGAGGCAGCGTCGCACCAGCTCTCGCCACTTTTTCTGCCTGCGCAGAGTGAGCTTTTGGCTGTGGCACCTTCCACGTAGGCGGAAGTTTTTAAGTCTACTCCGCTTACTTATGAACTGAAACCTGAAACTGAAGAGTCCTCAGGTGTCAAGATCTAGCCTCACCAGGTGAGGCCTGAAATTCCAATGACGAGCTCGCACTTGCGGGCATCTAGTGCCTCGAAAGAGGCAATAGACCCGGCGGTATTCTTGGCAATGGAACATCGGCGTGACACCTTGGAGCGCGCCAAGAAAGCCAAAAAGCAGATAATGGAGCCCGACGACAACCCTGTTATTTGAGTGCCTGCACTCGGCCTGATCAGCCATTCCTCTTCATACACACAGAACTACAGTACCTTCATTATGAACACAGTAAATGTGTAATGGAACGTCAAGGGCCTTCTCAAGGAACTTGGACAATGTCGCAGAAGTGTCGTGTGTACAAGAACACACCTTAAAATTCAAGAACACCGTGTTCTTCACCAGTATGTTATATTCAGAAAGGGCCGCGACGATGCTGTGGCTTCATTCGGTGGTGTCGCCATTATTGTTAATCAAGGCGTAGCATGTGCACACCTACCAGTACAAATATTTCGTGAGGCAGTCACTGTTGGAGCAATCTTTTGAACAAACTAGTTACATTTTGCGCCCGTTACATACCTACACAGTGCCGCCTTAAAAAATAAATTCCAGCCTCTAATAGCTGAAATGCCAGAGCCCAACTTGGTCCTTGGCGACCTGAACGCACACAACAGTCTATAAGGTGATCGTCGCTGTGATACGCGAGGTTGCCTATTCAAACAGTCATTGCTCACATCCTGTGCATGTCTGCTAACCAGTAAAAAACCAACGTACTGTAACCTCGCCAACGAAACTTCCTTGTCTGTAGACCTCTATAGATCTCCTTTACTTCTACCCCTACTTGAATGAAAAGTCATGAATAATTTATATGTAAGTGACCATTTTTTGTAGCTTTGAGTACACCAACGTCATACAAATGTCCTCCACTCCTCCAAATGTTCCCAAATGAGTGATAAACAAAGTCGACTGGGAACATTTTCAAAAGATACTCGTCTAAGTTGAACTGACATATATCGTTTAGGCATTGATGAAGCTGTGGTGTATTTTACTGCTTTTCTTACCGTAAGACGCAGCAGTCAAGTAAATCCCGCAAACATCTGGGCTGCCCGCAAGCGACGCGTCTCATGGTAGAACACTGAGTGTGGGGATGCGCGTAAGGTCCAGAGCTGGGCACGGAGGTTGAATCAGAACTCACCGACAGTTGAATATCTTGACATCTTTAAGAAAATAAAGTCCCTAGACACAAGAATGCGCCGGCAAGCAAAAAGAGAAAGCTGCAAATGTTTCTATCGGGGATCACTTCATATATACAGGAGGCTAAACTTTAGAACATGGTTAGTAGGGTTGCAGGAAGGCAGGTGCACTCACTCTCACTCGTAAAAACACAAGGTGACAGCTTCCAAGATCTAGCAAACTTCCTCGACGAACACTTCGAACAAATGTCGAGCTCGTCCCACTATACTAACGCTTTCTAAAGCAAAAAATATGAATAGAAAAGCAGAAAGTATAGCGCAGTTGTACAATCCTACTGAAAAATTCCGTATGAAGTCTTACGGAAAACATATGGATCCGACGATTTCCTTATGAGCTATACGGAAAAGATGCGGATTTTTATAGAAACACGTGGAAGTTGTATGGCATGTAGAGGAAACTTTTTAAGGAAAATATAGAAGGATATGGAAATTATATGGAACATACGGACAATTTCTTATGGAGGATATGGAAAGATACAGAAGCCACGTGGTATATATGGAAAGTTACCTACGGAAAATATGGAAAGATGGGGAAATATTGAAAGCTTTATGGAGTATACGGAAACTTCCTTAAGGAAGTTTTACGGAGCTTACGGAAATTTTCTTACGGAAATATGTAAAAATAAGGAGTGCGAGCAGAATAATAAGACCGGAGATGTTCATGTCACTAGATTCAAATGGCAGTCTGAGATACGAATACCATTCGATCCGAGGTGGTGCTACACCGTGTCCAGAAACAGTAATGTCATTTTGATTGTACGTGATGTCATTGTCGACAATTCAGAAATAAATGGCCGAAAAAATTGAAGGAAAATGTAGAGTGATAAAACAGTGAATATAAACAAAAATAATTAGTGCCGTTTTAAAATGACGAGCACATAAACGAAAAAAAAAAACGTTTGCAGGACGACCGCTAACTTGCAAAATTTATTCCTTGAGTTATTCCTCTTAAAAACATTCTACTTCATTAAATAAACACGCATAGAAATTTTATATCACATAATAAATGGTGACCATGAGCCAAGACGACCAGTTGAACCAGTATACACACAGTCGATAAAATAACCACAAGGAAAACGGCGTGTGTGGCGTGACGAAAAAAAACTAACGGCAAAATGAACGTCTCGGGTCTATTCAGGTTTTCTAGAACGCGAAGTAACATATAACACCTGGTATCTTGTGGTGCGACCACACACAAGTCGACCTACTTGGTTATTAGCTTTCATGCAAGTTATCAAGAGAGCAAATTTAAATACAAATACATGAAGTAAAACTGCCTCTCTGCTTTACTTTACGATAGGCAGTGATTCTTCATGCTCTGTGAAGTACAAAGGAAAATGAAGTAGAACAGAAAAAGAAGAGAGGAATAAGACAGAAGAAAGGCAGGTAGCTCAGCCAGGTTGATAATTTGCTGCCCTACAGCGTAGGTAGGGGTAGAGGAAGTGGTGATAAAAGTAATTAGGTGTGAGAGCACAACTGATATGTACGGACACATAATGGTGCTTATCATTGATTCTTGGATGGCCGTCTATAGAGCTGGGTCGTTTTGAGATCTTCAGAAGCATTGTTTCAGACCACCTGCAGATTATGCTTCAATTGTAGTGCTACATAAGACACAACTTATGGGCCAGCTTCAATGAATAAGAAGATTATAGGTGAAACAAATCCTTTAAAATATATCATGACTGCATGGACGCATACGAGCTATGTAAAGCGCAATAAAGTAAGGACGCATGAGCTTCTCTTGATGCTCCAGTTCTACATAGATATTTCAACTGTGCTGCAAAGAAATTTAAGCAATATCGGTGTGTGCAACATTGTCCATTTTAAGCTATCTATAAGTAAATATAAAATTCCTACTGCGAGTTAACCTACGTAGCATGCCAAAAGTCTTCATTTTATTAAGGACAATTTTTCAAACAGCGAACATTGTTCAGTTTTTGTCTCTTGACTTTGTGCCCTCAATTCTTCGTTTGGCTCGATCACAATTGTGCAGCCCTTATTTTGGAGGAATCAAAAAACATCAACTAAAATATATTTGGAACTGCTTTTCGGTGATATTACCTTCCCTCAACTGCCACAGCTTGGGATGAGTCATATAGCAAGTCTCGCGCATACGTAAGGCCTACCCTTGAAGAAGCTGGTCCAGCTGTGAAATGCTCAGTTTTTTCTCAAATAAATGTTTTAGTTTGAGTTTTCTCACTTTTTGAGTCCCTTCACAATCAAGCTGACCAAATGTTCCCTTAGTCCTTAATTTTGTTATATATGAAATAAACAAAAAATTAATAATGAAAATAAAAATACTAATAACTGTTGCGCGAAAAACAGTCCCACATACGTACTTGAACGCAATATTGCTTTTATTTTGTTTTATTACCTAACGCATTAGAAAAGATAGCAGTACATAAAAACATTGAAAAATATAAAAACTAGGACTTAGCGGGATTCAAACCTGCGCTACTCAGTTTTGCTCACGTACGTCAATCGAGTGCGCTAGCCTGCTAAGCTATTCGTGCAAGAGAGTGCGTGCTCGTTTAAGTTACATATATAAATTTTCTGTTTACACGCTATGTGTTGGCATATTTATGTACGATATGCGATCGTATATATTGTTGTGTGCATATGTTTTGTGATTGTACATACGTCACACGCTTTTCGCATGTCTTTCAATTATAGATTGCCGCCTCGTCGGGGATGAAAACAAGTACTTTTACACCCACACACAAGCTTCAGCAGTTGAAGGTTGTTTCCCAGGGCTCTCTTGCGAATGAGTCGGCCACCACAGGAAAGTAGAGTGATACGCCATTAATCCCTGCGTCTAGCTGTATTCTACTTAGTACCTCTCTCGCTTGATGACAAATCGAGCGTGGGGCGCGACGCTATTGCGCACGACCATGCCTCGCGTAGCGGCGACATCAACTGATTGCGCCGGCCGGCTTCCTTCGATTTGATTCAGAGCAAAGAAATTTCATGCCTTGAAAGATGGAGTACTGCACTCTGTCAAAAGGTTACTGCTTTGTAGTCATCCTATGATTCATTGTGAATTGATAACTCTGATATGACTACTATAGAGATTTGCATCGGCGACACGAACCGAACGTAAAACCGCACTACGTCTGTCGTAGAAGCAGTAGGAGGCTGTTGTCTGCAAGAACAAAAAACAAAACAAGACCTGCGAAAATATTCATAATTTGTAAATTGGTTTTTGAATAACCGTTTATCACTTTTCAAGTTATTTTTTCAGATAACATACATTTTTTCAGTTTATGCAGCGTCAGATGTTTATTTTTATTTTCCTCACACAGATATCTAAGTCAAATTCATTCGCAGCTAAAGCCACATGTCGTTTGTCTTTTTTGTTTCCGTGAGCATGCGGTTTCGGTGCCTCTCTCATGTGTTCGCGCTGCTACACACGAGAGCGTGAAATGTTAAATTTACGCAAGGAAGCGCCGTTCCTCGTTCGTGTGATGTGCAAAGATTGCGCCCTATTGCCGCCGCTGTCCGAGTGCGGATCAAGTGCGAGTCGTCCAAGGAATCGGCGGGTTGGGCGGGCGCTCGAAAGACTCCGAGGTGACGGCTGACGCCTGTGGTCGCTTCCCTCAGGACAGTGTGAAAGAAACCAAAGGTAAGGGGGACACTTTTTTATGTAGACCAAGTATGCCACTCAGTGCAAGTGTGTGTTGCCGCACTCGAACGAGGCGTTGTGAAACGGCCGCCATACGCGCCTTTGCGAGTGCGGTTGCCGATTCGCTTTGACAACGCTAACGCCAGCAGAGCCATGGCGCATCGGCGCGGCCTTACTGGAGCTAATTCGCGACAACTGCGGCAACATGCATGTGTATGGTGATCGATTTTTTTATAAGTACAATGTAGTGAGGAGGACGCACACGGCGCTTGTTACATTGTTGATTAAACGAAGCCTGCGGTGCCATTTGATGCAAAGCAGGATTTTTTACGTTCGCGGGCGATACAATTTGTAACTTGGCTCAATTCTCCAAGCCAACCGCCTAAGTGGGTTGATAAGCATACGTTCACAGTAGTGATATTATGCCCCTAAACAGTGGCGTATGCTTGTTAAAAGATATAATGTGTGTGCCTAGTGCAGAGAGAGAGGTGTTCGTGCAATGTGTATGTGTACCTGCAAGACGCCTTCGCTTGCAACTAATAATGCACCGGCCAGCACCTACATTGTACGCCTGACTTTTAAGAAAACTTGCATGCACAATGTGAGATTTTGTAACCTGCGAGAGTTGCTTTTTATAAAATAATACATTGCCAGCATGTTCAAAATATGTTTCGCTGCTCTGTGGCTGGGATGCCGTTATCACGCTGTGGTGTAGTTGCTGATGCAAACTTTTATAGTTTTGATGCGTTAATATTTCTCATCTAACTCATCAGGTGTTAGGCTGTTTCAGCACAAACAAGACAGAGAAGAAAGACGGGTAATGACAGGACCAGTGCCGGCTTTTGTTTGCAGGGGGAATACCCATGTTGGTGTATTTATTATGACAGCCTTTCTGTGTTGCTTTTTCGCCCAATTTACGCAACGACACAGTTGTCAGCAATATGAGAGAGAACACTGAAATTAGCTTTTAAAGGTCACGATGACCAAATGCCTAGTAATTATCAGCACAAAGTAAGAACAAAAGACATCAGTATGATCAATGTGGGACGAGTACAGTCTGTCATCTAAAAATGTATTGTGCAAAATGGTGCCTAAGTAAGAAACCTCTCAATGTTTTCAAACCGTGTGACATCTCTTCGAGTACTGTGCCAGCCATTCCCTTCCTCGGTGCAAGGACTGGTTGGAAAGGAAATTGTTGGTGACGTTCCTGATAACCCACTGATATGTATTCAATTCCGAACCTGTAGCCTAATATATACGTGATCTTTTGTGCAGTTACATCGCTGCACCTGACACCTACAACTTATTTGCATATTTACATTGCTCTCTTCGGACATAACACACAAACTTGTAGTGTGAATTGTCACTTCATGAATACCGAGTGGTAAAGGTACTGAGTATATGTGAAACAAGAATCTCTGCTTATTACATGAAGACTTATGAGGCCTTCGATAAAACGAGTTATATCTTTATTGGGCTTGCGTACTCGTCGGGGCGATGCGTACATGCAGCTTCAGCAAATGGTATCTTCCAGCCCGGTGACCATGCAATTTTTTTTCTGCACACAGCGCAAACACCAAGATGTACCCACTCGCAGATAATCACGTCAAGTGCATATTTACCTTGACTAAAATGTCGAATCAAGTTTTTTCAACAACCGGTCGCTGCCACGAGTGCTAACGTCTTCGCAAGCAAGGCACATTGTTATTCACACTGCACACACCACAGACAATATTCTTAGTTGAACCGATATTCTCAATACCTTTCAATGCACACTACATGCCGCAATTACAGTGCACATTTTTGAAGACTATGCCGCTGTTTCTCGCACAGGCGATCACGTGTGTTAACTTCTTCAGAATAAACAGACAGCGTGGCAAATAGTTCACCACACAGTTTACGCACAGCTAGATGTTTGCTGACACATACTACAGCTAATGTCGACATTGTAAGGTGAAGTGTAAGCTTTGAAAAATTAAAGCTTGCCCTAAACACCACACGACTGTACCGGGCTGAGCAACTAGCTGGAGTGTTTTTCCAGCCACACCTTTTACGTGTGCCAGTGACATCATGCTGTGACGTACCTCGGTAGGAGCCTATCGCTGCATACTTTATGTGAATGAGGGTCTTGTTAGAGAAAGCAGGCGTTGTTATTTCGTAACTTGTTCATTTCCAACTGGACCTTCAATTACACGAGTTGTCCGACTGATATTCAGGCGAACTTATGTGAAATAAATTATACAGTTGGCAGTCTGTGATTGCTCCATACAGTTGTTACTGGTATTTCTCGTTGTTACTTTGCACTGTTCATTACTGCTCATCTACAGAAGCTAGCCTAGCTTGCCGCTCTTTTGGACAAGATGCAGCTGGCAAGTGCGATAGCGTTCATAACTCTAAATGCTCAAGCAAAATTATCGTTTATTATTCAGTCAGTTGCATTCATATCAGTACAATATAAGTTATCATTGATTAAACATGAATCCGTGTTCTTTCACATAATGCTCACCACTTTATATATCAAATTGAATAGTGTTTATAAAAACATGGGTTTCAGCCAAACTTCACGCTGTTTTCTTGAACAGCTGACAAAATGCTATTGCATGCTTACTTGCCATGAGTTGGATTGTGTTTGAAATACATTGCAATTCTTCACCGGGCTGCCAGTAACACTTCACACTGGGGGAACATTTATTAACCATGGATTGATTAAATTTATGAACGGAAAAAAAGAAGCGGCAGGCCGGGATGCTTACTTGATATTGGCATTCGTTTTACTACCCAGCACATTATCATGCAAACTTCCTATAGAGTGGTTATGCGTCTTGAATGTGTGTCTGTAAACCAAGAACTTTGGGTAGAACTATATTTGTCTTACAAATGATTGCAGGACTTGAGGCTGTAGGGCTGCTTAGCCAATATGAATGGTGGAATCCCTGGACATGCGTTCAACCATGTTGCGTCAGCTTCTTGGTGTTTTCACGGCATCTTTACAGATGTGTTGGGTGAGTAAAGCAAGCAGGTTTCAACACAGGAAAAATATAATATGGCAGCACCTCTTGTGCATGCCTTACATCCCAAGTATAACAAATATTTATCTTGCACCTTGTTGCCGGTTATTTTTAAAGAGACACTTCTTTTGCTTTATATTTGAGTCTTGATGCTTCGACAGCAATGTATTTGTTTGACAGCATGTGTTCTTCAACAAAGAACTGATCTCAAGAATGACAAAACACCCTTCATACTTGGTCCTTAGCATAAGCTTGTACATATTTATAGCAGATTCAATTGTTCATATTTTGCTGTGATGATAATGGGAATGTAGCAAAGGCAAGTTCAGATTGGAGTGGTCGGTGGCGTCTGTTTAGGCTGTACCATATTGCTTTGCAACCAGAGTTACTTGTATCCACACATACAATGAAGCCATAAGACGTGCATTTTAAATGAAATTACCATATCACATTTCACTGCATCTTAATATGTGTCGAACAAATGCAGATATGTTTAGCTTGCCACTATAAAGGGATTCTAAAACAACACAAGGTTGAAATTTAGTCGTGGTGTTGCAGCTGTGTATGACTCTACAATGGATGCATAGCCGTGATTATTTTTCTATATTTTGTCGCAATAGTAATGTTACACACATTGGATAATACAAAAAGGGTCCTCGCTTATTTCACTTTTTTTTCGCCATGCTTCTTTCTCGTCTCTTCTTGCCATGTGCTCCTTCTCGCTGTGCAAGGAGCAAGAGAGTTGACACACAAACACGTATTTTGAAAAAATGTTATAAAATGAGCACTGAGGAGCTGAACACTTCCAAAAGGCTCAAAGAGGAAAAGGTATTGTTTTTACCTACTTTTTGGGCACCCATAGCTAGTTGTGCTGCTGCAGTTATCCTTGTTGATCAGGACAATATTCTGTAGTCGTTGCACACATTTGCTTCAAATGTTAAAAAATATTTGGAGGTGGTTTGGCACCCTTTATTGCAATTACATAGAGAACTAGGTTTCAATGTGCAAGCGAATTCTGTTCACTATAATTCCATTTTATTGATATCTGAAATTGAGGAAATATTAACAGAAAAGCTCAGGAAAAGGCTAAGTGGTTGCCCCTTGAACGTGAAGAAGATATACTTCTTCTAAAATGTCAATAGACAGTCTAATGATCTCGATAATACATGCACTTTAAGATAATCTGGTGTGGTGCTTTTTTTTAGTGTGAGCTGTTTTTCGAGCTGTTTTCACAAGTGCGAGCTGTTTTCACCTCGTTCTGATCAACTAACTAGATTGAGATGTGTTGTTATAGTGCATAAGGATGCTCCACGGGAAAATAGGTTTGTCTCAAAACTCTGCGTGTGTCTTTCAACCTATATGGTGCCCGGTTCAAGAGTTCATGCAGACCAGATCGTGTAAAACAGGACAACCGTTTGACATAATAACAAGGCTTAACGCATAAAGCAGTTAATTAGACAGAATATAAATTTTATAGTAGCTGTTTTTTCTGCAATAGAAAGCTTACTGGTCTGAGCGTATAATCATGTAGTGAAAGAAGAGGATTTTCGGGGCTTGTTTATTTTTGTTTGACATGGCTTTCATGAGTACATTTAATGGCAACACAGAAAGTGCTGGAAAACATTTTAACAATTTCCGGGTCTCTGACTGCCATGAAGTGTCACACAACTCAGGCTGCAAAGAGGGGGAGGTCAGCATAACAGCTTTATATGTTTGAGCATTGCAGTTTGCAGCGAAAGCATGCATTTCACGTGCGTGTGAACTGCACATATTTCTCACTGTTTGCCACGATGGCATTTCTGCTTTTTGAGGGTTGACTCCTTTATATGCTTTAACTTTGACCACTAATATTTTTGCATGTTAAAGCATCAACCTATATGCAGTAAACATACAGGCTTCACGACATACTGAATTTTAGGCTTTTTAAGCGCAATTTTAAAAGGAAATGCCACTCAAGTAGCAAAAAGAATGCAGTTCGATTCTCGGATTTTAATTTCCACCTGCAATCACACATTCTGGCGACTTGTCAGTCTCTTTAATGAAGAAATGCTAATAAAATTTTTAGCCGAATGGGTTGGTACTCATGTTGAATTTTGTGCATTGCTCAGGAGTAGAACGATAGTTTCGTGCCCTACCCGTCAGTACTGCTTGAAATCAATCAGGCTATCTTTGCATAGTTTTCTTTTCATTGCACGATTAGTGTCAGCTTAAGCTATGCCATGAAAGCGGCCCACAGCGTCCAGCTAAAGTTGTTTTCATCTGCAACTGTAGTTATGGTTGCGCTGAATGACCTTTCTTTACACTACATAACAAACTTGCTCCTTTAGAGTCAAGTGCATCTTCGGATCGATTGTAAATGTTTGCATATGCGAGGCCTTAAGTTTTATAGGAAATTTCTCAGTATACCAGGAGGAAATGTGTGTTCTTCAAAATTTGTATATCATTACATACAACTCTTAAAGCCTCGTCTACAACTTTGTGCAGGTTGACCTTGAGCAGAAATTGAGGAGCGGCAGCAGCCCCCCGAAAAGAGCAAGCA